>CM035416.1:105443666-105618666 GCA_020310875.1 Ceratopteris richardii | reverse complement strand
CCCCATTAGGTGGCAACAATGTCGAATCTTATCCTATGGTAGAGCTTTAGTCAAAGCACTTGCAACATTATCTCAAGTACGAACCTTCACAAGAATAATATCCTTCGTGGCTAATCAATCTCTAATGAAGTGATAGCTAAGCTAAATGTGCTTAGACTTTACATGATAGACAAGATTCTTATTCATAGCAATGGCACTGTACAATCATTGAGCAAACGAGATACATGCTTAGGTAGATCCATATCACAAGCAATGAAGTATTGTGATGGCAATGCACCACGGTGGACTCTCCTTCTCTAGAGCTCCACATTGATACTCTCACAATACAAGATTGAGCTACGGATGTCACACACAATACTTTGCACATGGCTTGTAGAATATGCAAAAAACACACAATGTACAAAGAGCATGAACATAGATTTCTTAGATGTTACAAATGCGATCAAACTTATAGTCTATAGTTGAACATGTCATTATATGTTTTATTAAAAGAACATACACAAAATGTTGGAGATTGAGATCTGTGGAAGCATGTGAACAACACAAGGAAGAAGAAAAAGCTTGGAGCACAACACACAATATTGAATGTATTACCAAGAGAATGTACAAAGATAAGTGACCCATTAGGGTTATAGGCATATATACAAGCCAAGGGAGAAAACCTCCTAAAGAGGGAAAAAGTGCCCCGATGTTCCTAGTGTGTTCACACACATCATTACCTAAATATATCAACAAATCCCCCCTGGAGTGATGTGGCGAACAAGGAGTTGGCACTCATGTATAAGGAATTGCCAAACTATGTGGAATCAATCCACAAAAGGAAGTAAGCACGAAGCTTTGCGAAAAGCTTCAAACTTCTCCCTCGGCAGAGCCTTTGTGAAAAGGTCTACAATGTTCTCTTGTGTGGACACATATGCCAAACTGATCTCTCTAGTAGAGAACCTCTCCCTAACATAATGATAGTGCACCTCAATGTGCTTAGTGTGAGCATGGAACACATGGTTCATCGCAACTACCAATGTGCTCTGACTGTCAATGACGATGGTGGTGGTGGAAGACTGACCAACACCCAAATTATCCATAAGGCGTTCGAGCCACACACACTCAACAGTCATTGTGAAAGCTTCCTTATACTTAGCCTCACAACTGGAAATGGTCAGAGTAGGCTGCTTCTTGCTCAACCAATATATACATGAGCTACCATGCATGAAGAAAAGCCACTAGTGGACATACGAGTGTCATAGCAACCAACCCAATCAAAGTCAAAAAAATCATGTAAATCTGGTGGTAGTGACCCCCCTTGGGATAAAGCAATCCAAGTAGTCGGGCTCGACTCAAGTAGCGAAAGATGTGCTTAGCTGCCTACCAATGCTTGACACTTGGGCAATGCATAAACCTGCTCATCTGTGAGACGCAAATTGAATATCTGGCCGAGCAATGCATAAGTAAATCAAGCATCCAACATCCTGCTGATAGAGAACAACATCAAATGCATCTCCAACATCATGAAGACTCAACCTTAAACATGTCTCCATAGGAGTGGCAATAGGTTTACAGTCTTCAAGGCCAAAATGTTGCAAAAATGTGTCAATATATTTTGTTTGACACAAATCTATTATGCCATCAACTTGAATAAATTGAATGCCCAAATAATGATGCAAGTGCCCTAAATATGTCATCTCAAATGAGACATGCGAATCAGCCTTAAAATCAGCAATATGCTTCTCAATAGGACCAGTGAGTAGTATGTCATCAACGTAGACAACAATGATCAAAAGTGCATCATTTGCATGCTTAACATATAGGGTGATCTCAGGTGGACTATTCTCAAAACCATATGCAATCAGGTAGGCATCTATCTTTTCGTACCGAGCACGTGGTGCTTGCTTCAAACCATATAATGCTTTTTTCAACCTGCACACTTGGTTTTCATGTTCTTTTTGCACAAAGCCATGGGGCTGAAAAACATACACTTCTTCATGCAATTCACTATTCAAAAATGCATTTTTAATGTGCAATTGATGTACATTCCAACCATCATGAGCTGCAAGTGCACAAATGCTATGAACAGTAGTCATTCGGCATGTAGAAGCAAAGGTCTCATCAAAATCAATGCCTCTTTCCTGAGCATAACCCTTTGCAACAAGCCTAGCATTATACTTGTCAATTGTTCCATCAACCTTACGCTTCAGCTTGTATACCCATTTAGTGCCAATGACCTTCTTGCCAGGAGGCAAGTCACATAAAGGCCAGGTACCATTTTTAATGGTAGCATGATATTATGATTGCATAGCAGCCATCCAACTTTCAAAATTTTGTGCTTCATCAAATGAAACTAGCTCGTTCTCATCACAAAGAATCGTGGCAGCCATAGCATAGCAATTTGATGCAAAAGAAGCACTATGAGACCTGAACGAGTACGATATGATAGAGGTGCATCTAATTTTCTATCATGCAAAGTTTGCACCAGCCATTTTGGCATAGTTTTTGCCTCTTCAATATTAGCTCGCTCATCAACAAGTGCATCATGTAAATTTGCATCAGAAATGGGGTGATATGCATCATCACATGTGTCCTATTAAGTACATATGCTACACACATAATGGCCTCAAGTCAGAAACTATGTGGTAAGGCCTGATTCTTGACCATATATCTCACCATCTCCATGAGTGACTTGTTCTTCCTTTCAGCAACTCCATTTTGTTGAGGTGTATATGGCACTGTACATTGATGTTTTATCCCACAGTTAGATAGAAATGCATTAAAGTCAGAAAACATGTATCCCCCCCTCGATCAGAATGGAGGGTGCCCATTTTACATGTTGACAAATTTTCAGCCCAAACCTGAAACTATTTGGAGCACATACTTTAGACTTTGCTTTCAATGGATATAACCATGCATGCTTGGAAAAATCATTGATGAAAGTCAAGAAGTAAAGATAGCTCCCAAAAGAAGGTGTCTGCATAAGACCACAAACATCACTATGAACAAGCTGCAATTTTTTATTAGCTCAAATTGAACCTTCTTTTGGGAAGGACGAATGCTGCATTTTGCCCAAAATACAACCTTCACATACATGTTCACCAGCTGCCTCAAGTTTGGGCAAAGAGGACACCATTTCATATTTCTATAGGGATAGCATGTTGGGTGTGTGTAGAAGTGTGAGAGACACACAAGAAGCACACACAAGGAGCATAAACACATCAAGACACACGGAGAAGATGATGGCTAGAATAGCTCTCTCTATTGACGATGAACTGAACTGAAGTAAGAGCTAGATAAAGTACAAAGTACCACCACATATGAGTGAATCATGTATGTGGTAACATGGGGAAAAAACCTCTAGCTAACACTAGAGTAAAAAGTGCCCATGTGTAGGGAAAAGGTTCACATCAAAGCTACTCAAGGAACACATAAGTGTAACAAACCCCCCTGGAGCGAATGATGTGAACACATACAAGGAGTGACAGATCAGTCCCCACAAGGTAATAAGCCTAAAGCTTTGCGAAAAGCTTCAAACTTTTCCCATGGAAGAGCTTTGGTGAATATGTATGCCACATTATTTTGTGTCATACCAAATCAATATCTCCAGCATGAAGGCGCTCTCTCACATGGTGATAATGCACTTCAATATGTTTGGTATGTGCATGAAACACTGGGTTTCGTGCAATAGCCAAAGCACTCTGACTATCAGTGAGAATATGCGTAGCAGCATCAATCTCTATGCAAAGATCCATCAATAGGCATCTCAGCCATATACACTCCACTGTCGCTGTGAAAACTGCCATGTACTCAGCTTCACAACTCAATATCACCACTGTAGGTTGCTTCTTACTCAACCAAGATATGCATGAGTCTCCATGGAAAAAGCAATTACCACTAGTGGACACGCGAGCATCATAACAACCAACCCAATCACTATCTGTCAAAGCATGCAAGCATGGTTGAACATCTCTGCCATAAAAGAGACCTAAGATCAAAGTGCCTCTAAGATATTTAAACACATGTTTTATCGCTTGCCAATGCTTAGTGCCAGGGCTATGCATGAATCTACTCAACTAGGAAACTGCATACTGTATATCCAGCCTTGTGTTGCATGCATATATAAGACATCCCACAGTTTGCTGATAAAGAGAAGTGTCAAATGCATCACTGGAATCCTCAACTGAGAACCTAAATCCTGTTTCAACTAGTGTGAAAACTGGCTTACAATCCTCAAAGTCAAAACATTGAAGTAGTTTTTCAACATACTTTGCTTGATGCATAACAATTCCCCCCTCAACGGATACAAACTGGATGCCAAGATAGTACCTCAAAAGACCAAGATAAGTGACATCAAAAGTATGCTACAAATCAACCATAAGAATGTCAAGTTTTGCATCACATGACCCAAGGGTATGTCATCGACATAAAGAACAAGCACTATAAGATCAGCCCCATTTTTGCATACATAGAGTGTGCTTTCAATCGGACTACATGTGAAGCCAAGAGCAATCAAGTGCTTATGTATTTTGTCATACCATGCACGTGGAGCTTGCTTGAGACCATACAAGGCTTTATGCAAGCGACAAACCATATGTTGTTTCCCTTTCATAGCAAATCCAGGAGGTTGCTTCACATAAACCTTTGCAAATCACCATTCAAGAAGGCTGTTCTTATGTCCAACTGATGCAATTTCCAACCTGGATGGGAGTTGCGCATATCCTTTGGCAACAAATCTAGCTTTGTAGTGATCAATGCTACCATCAGATTTTCTCTTAATCTTATAAGCCCACTTTGTACCAATGTCATTCTTTCCTTTTGGCAATTCACATAACTCCCAAGTACCATTCCTATGTATGGAATCCATTTCTGATTGCATAGCACTCATCCATGGTGGATCATCACATGCATCTTCAAAAGAAAGAGGCTCTTCATTACATGTTGTAGCAATAAGAGAATAATCCACAAAATTACTTGATGCATGGTGAGAGCTTGATCTTGTTCTACCAAGTAAAGGTGCACTTAATTTGCTGTCCTGCAAAGTTTGTTTCCGCCACTTCGGCATAGTTTGTGCACTCTTGATAGACATGCGTTGATTATGTAAAACATCTTCAATATGTACATCATGCATGGGCTGAATTTCATGCTCATTTTCAGCCATATTTTGACGCAAATGTTCAGCCATATGTGGCTGGAAATTTTCAGCAGTTTTGACAATTTTTGGCTAAAATTTTTCAACCATGTTTGGCTGGAAATTCTTTGCATTTTCATCCCTATTTGGCTGGAATTTTTCAGCCCTTTGAACCTCAGTTGGTTGATCTAAATGGCCATAGTCAAACACACCATTTTGGAACAAAGGCATGAGTGTATCGAACACATCTTGTGAGCTAACTATTGGATGTTTTTTGCATTCAAGTAGAGGGAAAATTGAATTTTCAGCAAATACTCTCGACTCACAATAATTGTGTTTGTCAATGGATGGTACAAACGATATCCCTTACTTTCTGCACTACAACCAAAAAATATACATTTCTTTGCCTTATCATCAAGTTTGTGACATTGTTGTGATGGCACAAGAGCATATGCCAAACAACCAAACACATGCATATGACTAACCATCGGCTTATGACCATTCCAAGCCTCATAAGGAGTGATGACTCTCAATGCTTTTGTAGTGCAGCAATTCAACACATAATTTGCACACATGACCGCTTCCATCCAAAACTTATCTGGAAGATGCTTTCCTTTAAACATACATCGTGCCATTTCAAGTAGAGTTCTATTTTTACGCTCGGCAACACCATTTTGTTGAGGTGTATATGGCACCGTACATTGGTGTGAAATACCTCTTTCATGAAGAAAAGCATTAAATTCATGTGACATTTATTCACCACCACAGGCAAGCCAATAACCATGTCCTTCTTTTGCAAGTAAAGCAAACTATTGAAGTTTAAGTGACCAAAACGAGCATGCCAAAGCTCCATTTAAGCCATGGAAGAAGTATGAGCAACCAAGGCATTCAAGGCAGCCCTCTTGTATGTATCCATGCGATACAAACCATTACATAATGTACCGGACATCATGATAACATCGCCATTGCTGAAATCATGAACCATACATTTATCATCAACAAAGTGTACATGAAGTCCAGCTTTGGCAATCAACAGAACTGAAATTAAGTTCTTCTTGATACCGACACATACAATGCATTTTTCAAGATAATTACACCTCCATTTGTAGGCGTAAGCTCAATTTCTCCTACTCCAATGATTGGATAAGAGGCATGCTTTGCACACGCCACATGTCCTTCTTTGGGTGCATCTTTCAAAGAGGCAAAAAATATTTTGCATGATGTTATGTGCTTTGAAGTACCACTATCAAAGAACCAATCCGAATCAGCCTCACTCAAACCATACATTTAGAATGAAAAGAAGCATCATAATGACATGTAACAACACATGCCCAAAAATCTTGAGCCATGTTAGCTTCATCATTCATTACATTTGCTGAATTTTCAGCAATACGCATTCCGGATTCCCTCTTCTTTTCATTGCGTTTAGCAAGCTTTCTACACTCATCAATAGTATGACCAGCCTTTCGACAATATTTGCATCTCTTTTTCTTTTGCAAATCACCATCATTAGAGGAATGAGTGGAAGAGGAAGGTTGAGGCTTTGGTTTTGATGAACCCAAAGGTGAACCATACTTTCTTTTCCCCTTTTGTGAGATAGCAAGTGCTTGTGTTCCCTCAATCAAACCACTCCTATTCACTCTAGATTGCTCTTCTTGCAAAAGAAGAGACACAACCTCATCAAATGCATACATATTAGGATTCCCTTTTGCAACCAAATGGAGTGTAGTAGCAAAGCTTTGAAAAGATTACGGTAATCCTTTCAACAATGTAGAAATGAGTGATGCATCTAGAATGATCTCATCTATGTTTGCCAATTGCTCTTTCAAGTCCTTGATGTGTGTCACATACACATCCTCCGACTCATTTTCAACCATACATACATCCCGAAGTTGCTTCCTCAAGTATGCAACACATGCTTCATTACACACGGCATACAATGAAGCAAGAGTGTCCCATGCCTGTCTCGATGTAGAACATGACCGAATGTATGGAACTATATGACGTTTCACTAAAAGCGCAATCAAAGCATGAGCTTGAGAGTCTTTTCCATCCCATCTAAGTTGCTCCTGTGTAGGTGGAGAAGGAGAAACCATTGTACTTGAAGAAGAAGCTCCATCTGTGACAGTAGACTTTGAAGTAGAAGAACCTGTGAGTCTTCGATCTACATTTGCCACTATGTTCCAAAGTTGTTTAGCAACAAGAACATGCTTCATCATGTAAGACCACCTAGGATAGTTGGTCCCATCAAGCTTATCTTCAGCTTGAAGCATGCCAAACAAGTCATTGCTGCCCGCCATTTCACAAAAGAACAAGAATGTGGCAAAATATTCACTTCAACGAAAGCTGAAATTTCAGCTCACAAAGTATCACTCTGATGGTGATTTTGATTGCATGAATGGCTTCAAAATGGGGGTAAAACCCCAATGAAACTGAGTGCAACCGGTGGAAATGTTTCTTGGCTACTGAAATTCATTATTTTATGCTCTGAAGTCCTGTTGGGCGTGTGTAGAAGTGCGAGAGACACACAAGAAGCACACACAAGGAGCACAAACACAACAAGACACACGGAGAAGACGATGGTTGGAATAACTCTCTCTATTGACGATGAACTGAACTAAAGTAAGAGCTGGATAATATCCCTAAGTACAAAGTACCACCACATATGAGTGAATCATGTGTGGTAACATGGGGAAAAAAGCTCTAGCCAGCACTAGAGTAAAAAGTAACCATGTATAGGGAAAAGGTTCACATCGAAGCTACTCGAGGAACACATAAGTGTAACATAGCAAACTAGAAAAATTTAGATGACCAAAGCGTGCATGCGAAAGCTTTGCATCTGACATAGCTTGAGAATCCTAAATTGCGCATGTTGAATCATTCACAAATTTTGCATAATCTATGAGCTTATATAGCCCATGTTATAAAATACCAGAAGCAATAATGATGTTTCCATTTGACAGATCATTAATTATACATCTATCATCAACAAATTTCATGTTCAAGCCAATCTTGGCTAATGTTGAAATTGATAACAGATTTTTCTTGATCCCTGGCACAGATAAACCATCTGAAAATGTAAAAGAACTACCATCAGTAGTAGCCAGAATGATCTTACAAAATCTCATAACAGGATAAGAGGAGTTGTTGGTGCATATGAAAATATTAGGGGCAAGCTCAAGCGAAGTGAAGAAACTGCACTACAAGGTAATATGTTTGGTTGCCCCACTATCAAAGTACCAAACATCTGAGTCTACTACAAATATACACTGTTCATGAGAAGATGGGTCATAGCTACAGATAGTGGTAAATGCACATTCTTCATTCTACACAAGATTAGCAGACTCTGTTTTGGGTGAAGAGGCCTCTACAACAACCATTTTAGCCTCTTTTTTATTTGCCTCTTTTGCAGCCAGTTTTGGACAACTCTTTATGACATGATCATTTGCTTTACAATATTTGCAAAACAATTTCTCCCTTTCTATTTTCTCCTTGTCTCTGTCATTCTTCTTTGATTGTGTAGAATTAGTAGATTTCTACTTACTACTAGAAGAGCTCCATTTACCTTTGCCCTTCTGACTAGCCAAGAAAGCTTGATCGTTTGATAGACAAGGCTATCAATGCATGTGCCTAAGCATCTCTACCATCCCAAAAAAATTGCTCTAGAGTAGGTGGAGCAGGAGCTTTAGCACAAACAGGAACATGAAGAATATCACCATCTTCAACACCATCTGCATCACCTTCAACAATTACGTTTGCAGGTGAAATCAGACATTTTTCAACACCCTACACAATATTCCACAGTCCTTCCAATACATGATGCATCATATAAGCCCATAATGGATAATTGGTACCATCCAACTTATCCTCAACAGCCAACATACAAAATATATCATTGTTTTCAGCCATGGCCATTGACTAAAATACCTTGATGCAAAAAAATGACTATATCTCAAAAAGTTGAATAGAATTACCCTGTTGAGATTTGATAAACATGTGGATGACTTCGAGATGCTTATACTGGTGAATCAAAACTTTTATATATCTTTGGCACAAAAAGACAACATTGCCTGCATGGGCACTAAGATAGTGTGTTCGAAGGTCGAAAGAGCTGAGATCGTGGTTTTGACACGACATAGCGAAGCTGTTTTGAACTCATAATTGCCTTGAGTATGTTGTCCAATTTTTGTGTGATTTTGAGACTATGATTGGAGGGGTGTCAACAATGCCCTACATGAAGTGGCGCCCTATTATGATACAAATTGTTGGAGATTGAGATCTATGAAACCGCGCGAACAACACAAGGAAGGAGAAGAAGCTTGGAGCACAACACAGAATACTGAATGTATTACCAAGAGAATGTACAAAGATAAGTGACCCGTTATGGTTATAAGCATATACACAAGCCAAAGAAAAAAACCTAAAGAAGGAAAAAAGTGCCCCAACAATCCTAGTGTGTTCACAGACATCATTACCTAAATATATCAACACAAAAGTGCCTGACGGTCATTTGGCCTTTTACATGGACACTAACGGTAACAATCTCCCACTAAATTTCAATATGGCCAAAGTGACTATGGGAGAAAAATAAAGAATAATAAAGAATAATAAAGAATACCAAAGTGTAAGTATATAAACTATACCTCTTGCATGATTGGCATGTTACACAGTATACAACAAGCCATATACCTCATCATTCACTTTGATAGGGTATTCCCAAACTTTTCTAGTAGCATCATCTAGAATGTGACAAAGTAAAGCAAAACACCTAGTGACCTTTTGGGAATAGGACCACACACGTCTGTATGAACGAGATCTAAAGGCTGAATTGAAGAGTCAATGTGCATCTTATGCACATTCCTAGTTTGATTTCCATATTGAAAATGCTCTCAAAATGAAAAATCAGAGAAAGATAACATAGAGATATATGACCCAAATGACCATGCCAAATACAAGCCATAAGTTGTTCACTAATAGCTAGCAAGTGTTCTTTCTGCGAT
Organism: Ceratopteris richardii; assembly: GCA_020310875.1. Lineage (NCBI taxonomy): Eukaryota > Viridiplantae > Streptophyta > Polypodiopsida > Polypodiales > Pteridaceae > Ceratopteris > Ceratopteris richardii. The sequence goes on along the minus strand of CM035416.1, from coordinate 105,608,553 downwards.
ACAAATAAAGAATAAAGTGAGCCAACTTTTGCTTCCTTCTACAACAACCATATTTCCCTTTGGTATGTAAATGAACTAAGCATAGAGAACCACCTTGTAACCAAGTTCATCAAGTTGACCAACTGACATCAAACTATTTGATAAATGAGGTACATGGCATACATTATGCATAATAAAATTTGAACCATCAATGAGTTGCACAAGCACATCTTCAATCCCTACAACTTCACATTGGTAAGAGTCACCAAGTCTCACCGTAACAACAGACTTTGTTGCATAATTAGAGAACCATTCTCTATGTGGTGTCACATGGAAAGAAGAACCAAAATCCAGCGGCCATGTGTGGAAAAGTGAATCAGCCACAGAATCGAGCGGCCATGTGTGGAAAAGTGAATCAGCCATAAGAGTCTAAGAGGGCATAGTACTGTCAAGTGTCAACACATTAACATCATTAAAAATAGCATTAATTTCTTCAATCTTCACTGTCAAAGCAGATGGTGCAGGTCGTTGTTTAACATGCCCATCAACATTTTGTCCTTTACCTTTAGCATTCTTTAATGCATAATTGTCTTTCTTCATGTGTCCTTTCTTATGAAAATAATAGCATCCAATATCCTTCTTCCTTGATTTACTTCTACTCTTATTCCGTTGACCATTCTTTTCCTTGTTCTTGCTCCTTCCATGTTGCTGATTCTTTTCTTAGTATGAATCATGAACATTATATGCATCCACATCCTGAATGCCAACCATAGATTTTTGTGGATCTCCTCACTCAAGAGTGCTCCACATATATCATCATAGACGAGTTTACCACGAGGTGCACTATTACTAATAGCTATGTAGAATGTATCCCATGATGATAACAAGGTGCATAACAACAAGACTGCTTTCATTTTGTTATCCATCTCCACTTTATGAGCATGTAACTGAGAGAATATAGCATCAAACCCATTTAAATGAGAAGAAACACTACCTGTGTCCTTCATGCAAAGGTCATATAAGCTTCTCATCAAATAGACTTTATTCGATGACATTTCTTCTTCATATGTATTGCATAACTTCTTCCAAAGCTCCTTTGCACTTTCATAGTCCAATATTGTATAGTAAACATTATTTAGCAATTGAAATTGAATGGTAGACCTAGCCATTTCATCCAACTCATCCCAATCATCTTCATCCATGTCATCAGACTTCTTTGAGATTCCATTATTGGCTTTCATTGCCTCCTCTGAATGAGCATATCTTTAATCTGATTCTTCCATAGAGCAAAGTTTGTGCCATCAATTTTTCGGATCTCAAAATGGTCTTTGCCCTGCAAGTTATAGATCCTCCCAGGAACAGTTGCACTAGACCTTGATCCAACAAACATGCTTGAGATCACTGATGCCATGATGATAGAGAACTAACTATAATGATAATGGATCTACAATAGTCTAAACACCACTAAGATCGAATAAAGATGACAAAGTGTCAGATTTTGGGAAAAGTTCAATAGAGTCTCCCCAAAAAAATGGATTAATGAACAATATTGACCAACCAAAAGGATTATGTGAGAATATAAGTGCTCACACCAATAAGTGTATCAAGGAGTAAATCTACCACTATATAGTTGACAAAACCAAAATTTGGAAAAAAATTATCAGAGTATCCTTTACAAAATGAGCATATGACCAGTGTCAAATTCTCATAAGACTGCAAGTATTGACATGTAAACCTGCATAGTGAATCACTGACTCCACTGCATATAATCAATTAACCAAAAGAAGCCAACTAGGCTTATCGAGCACCTATGAACAACTAGCATACATCTCCTATGGTGAGTTTGCTTAAGTCTTCCACTTGCATCACCAAATAGAACCCAACATGTGGGTGTCTCCTAGCTAAGAAAACCTCACCACAACTCTCTTTATCAACATCAAAGGCTTTATGCAAAAATGTAACTGCTATATCAAGGACCACATGGACATACATAAGCAATATGCATAGAAGTGTACATAATGTGTATGTGCTAAATATATGTAGTAAAATGACACTAAAAGGTTGAATTCACAACCCAAACACAATCCAAAAACACTTTAAAGTGTCTATCAACTCTATTCTTTAGGCTCAAAAACCTGCATAAACTTGCAATGACTGCTACCACCACAGTTGAAAACCTTTCAAGAAACTTGTAGATTTAGTAGTGTAGCTGAAAACACAACCCCAAAGCTGAATATTTATCATAGAAGAAGTACAAAGAACACTTCTTGATGTTCTTGAACATGCGTAAAGAGAACTACGTGTGAAAGTACTCCAAGGTGGCTCCAAGAATCAACCCAAAAAATACTTCAAAATAGACTTTAAAAGCAAAAAGTGAAGCTTTGAGGACGCAAAACATATTCAAGGTAATGTGAACCTTAGGCTTTCCCCTTCTTGTGTAACCTAGTGGCAAGAGATTGTTGGTTAAGCAAGCTCTAGGGGGGGAACAAACTGGGATGGGTGACCTCTCGGGAGGCATTGGGAACCTCCATCTTCCTTCATCATTGAGGTCCTCCCTCAGGCTCAACCAATGGTGCCAACAATAACTTTGGTGACTCAGATGACAATGTATGCCAAGGTCTATGCCTTGGTCTCCACTTAGTCGTAGCTCACTAGGCCACTATATTTTTCATTAAAGAACATATACAAAAGTTTCTAGCGACCATTTGGCCTTTCACATGGATGCTAAGGGTAACAAGCAAGAAAAGAAAGGGACAATGCTTCCTTGCATGCCTCACTAGCTACAACATACTCTACTTTTATAGTGGAAACAATTGTACATTCTTGAAGACAATATCTCCAAGAGATAGCACCTCCAACAAAGTGAAAAAGGTACCATGATGTAGACTTTTGAATTTCTACAACTAGCATAATCAAAATCGGTGTAACCAAGAATGGATGCCTGTCCTCTACCCAAGCATAGACACTTATCCTTAGTCCCACTCAAATATCTCAAAATCATCTTGACTGCTTCCCAATGCTTCTTATCATGATTAGATATATATCTACTCACAACTCCCACTACAAATGCAATGTCTGGTCTCATAGCTACCATAGCATACATGAGACCACCAACAACAGATTGATAAGGAATTTTGGCCATGAATTCCTTTTCCTCACTTAATTTGGGGCAATGATCCTTGCTCAATTTCACATATGTACGTAAAAGTGTACTCAACACCTTGCCACATTGCATATTGGACATGTAAAGTACTTTGGATGTGTACTCACTTTGAGACAATCATATACATATTTTACTCATATCATGAGTAATGTGCATGCCAAGAATATGTTTGACATCCCCTAAATCTTTCATATCAAATGTCTCACTCAACTTTGTTTTGAGCAATGACAAGTCATCCGAGAACTTCCCAACAATCAAAATACCATCAACATAAAGTAAAAAGCATACCAAGTGTTGGAAGCTTTCTCGTCCTAATGCAGAACAAGAAGCTTGGACACTACCCAAGACCTAGATAAACTCATACCAACACTCACTAAAACTGTTTTTATCACTTGATTCCCAAATCCAATCAACAAAACAATTTAGCCACATAAACTAAACACTAAGAGATTTCCAATGAGCTATCAATCACTAGAATATGACACATTTAGACTATTCAACTCAGACACACAAGATAGATTGATCTTCCTAATAGGTTTCAGGAGAGAATAATAGATAAAGAAAGAGCTATAACTCATAGTACAAAAAGGGTTTTGTGAAACCCTTTTGGGTGTAGAATCCTTGTTCTATAAGCTTTCTAAAAACTATAAGAACTATGAGAATGGAGCTTCTATAAAGAGAAAATGAACTCCATACATGATGCTATAGAAATTCATCACCCTTTGGGAAGGGAAGGAGAGATATACAAGAGAATATGAACTCATATGATAGACTATGGCTCAATAGCACATTTACAAGTAGCACCCTGATCTCCTTGCATCCATACGCACACCTAGAATGAGCTTGGGTGGTGCTCCTTCCATGAATCTTCATATATCCTCCATGTCTCTTCACATGTCATCCTTATCTTTTCAGCTACCTTGTGACTTATCTCTTTATTGGGGCAACTTTTGCTGCTTCAATTCTCCTTTTGGATAAGTTTGTGTCTTAAAACATGTGCTTTGAATTTCCTAAGGTTCAAAATCCTTCAATTGAATTTATTTAGTGAAAAACATGTGCTTTAGCTTGCCCTAGAAATACATAACTTTTAACACTCCCCCCAAGCTCAAGCTCCTTTCCTTTCAAGTATGGGGGTTGTTTCCTTCATACTTATCATGGATTTGAGCTTTTACATCCTCTTTGCATCCAAGAACTTTGTAATAAAGTATGCCATTTTCTCCTTGGTGTTGACATGTTGAATATATATACCTTCTTATCCACAATCTTTTCTCTTATGAAGTGATAATGCACTTCTATATGCTTGCTCCTAACATGGAACATTGGATTTTTTTGCAACGTAGATACTTTAGATATTATCTCCAAGCAATGGAACAATGCCAATATGAATATCCAAATCCTTTGAAATATTTTTTTAAACCACATTAACTCGCATATGAGCTAATCAAGAGCCCTGCATTTTGCCTCTTTGGAAGAGAATGCAGTTGTGGCTTGTTGAAATCCATGATACACAACTCTTCCCAAGCATCATAGTCTATGAGCTTATACAACCCACGACATAAAATGCGAGAAGCAATAATCACATCGCCATTTGATAGATCATGAACTGTACTCCTGTCATCAACAATTTCACAACCAAGCCAATCTTGGCTAATGCAGAAACTGATAACAGATTCTTCTTGATCCCTGGCACAAATAAAGCATCTGACAAGGTGAAAGAACTACCATCAGCAGTAGTCAGAATGATCTTACCAACTCCCATAACAGGATAAGAGGAGTTGTTGGTGCATGTGAAAGTATTCCCTATAGGGGAAGGCTCGAGTGAAGAGAAGAAACTGTGCTGCGAGGTAATATGTTTGGTCGCCCCACTGTCAAAGTACGAAACATTTGAGTCCACTGCAGACATGCACGACTCATGAGAAGATGGGTTAAAACTGCAAACAGTAGTAAACGCCCATTCTTCTTCCTGCACAAGATTAGCAGACTCTATTTTTGGTGTAGAGGCTTCTGCAACAACCATTCCAGCCTCCTTTTTCTTTGCCTCTTTTGCAGCCAGTTTTGGACAGTTCTTTATGATATGATCATTCCCTTTACAGTACTTGCAAAACAATTTCTGCTTTTCTGATTTCTTCTCATCTTTATCCTGGTTCTTCGAATGTGCAGCATTTGCAGATTTCTGCTTACTAGTAGAAGAGCTCCATTTTCCTTTGCCCTTCTGACTAGCCAGGAAAGCTTGATCTACAACACACATAATGGACCTATTCTGCCTGGACTGATCTTTCTGCAACAGAACAGAGACTAACTCCTCAAATGATAAGGCATTCGGATTGCCTTTCATCATCAACCGAAGAGTAGAAGCAAAACTCTGATATGAATCAGGAAGACCATTCAGAATGGTTTGCACAAGTGAACTATAACCTCATCAGCAGAAATCAACTGTTCCTTCAAATCTTTGATCTTCGTCAGGAAACTGTCCATAGAATCACCTTCATTCATGTGCTCACTCTCCAACTGTTTTCGGAGGTAAGCAACACGAGCCTCATTCCTAGCTTGGTACAATGTGGTAAGTGTATCCCAAGCATCCCTAGCTGTTCTGCAAGAGTGAATATGAGGAATAATGGCATGTTTGACAGACAAAGCTATCAATGCATGTGCCTGGGCATCTCTGCCATCCCAACAAATCTGCTCTGCAGTAGGTGGAACAGAAACAACAGCACGAACAAGAATCTGTGGAATATCATCTTCGACACCATCTTCATCAGCTCCAGCACCTGTATTTGTAGTACCTGTAGTTGCAGGTGTAACAGGAGGTCTTTCAACACCCTGCACAATGTTCCACAGTCCTTTTGCAACCAATACATGTCGCATCATATAAGCCCATAATGGGTAGTTGGTACCATCCAACTTATCCTCAACAGCCAACATACAGAATACATCACTGCTTTCAGCCATGGCCAGTGACTAAAATACCTTGATGCAGAAAATTGACTGTATCTCAAAAAGTTGAACGGAACTGCCCAGATGAGTTCTGCTAAACTTGTAGCAGACTTCGAGACGCTTAAACTGGCGAATAGAAACTGGTATATACCTTTGGCACAAAAAGACGAAATAGCCTGCACAAGCACTGCGATAATGATTTCGGAGGCCGAAATGAGCTCAAATCGCAATTTCGGCACCACACAGCAAAGTTGTTTTGATCTCGGAAACATGCTGAGTATGGTCACCAAAATTAGCGCGATTCTGAGACTGCAAACGGAGGAGTGTCGACGGCACCCTAGATGAAGCGACGACCTGCTCTGATACCAATTATTGGAGTTAGACGTCTACGGAAGCACGCGAACAACACAAGGAAGAAGAAGAAGCTTGGAGCACAAACACACAATACTGAATGTATTACTAGAGAATGTACAAAGATAAGTAGCCCATTAGGGCAATAGGCGTATATACAAGCCGAGGGAAAAAAACCTCCTAAAGAGGGAAAAAAGTGCCCCGGCGGTCCTAGTGTGTTCACACACATCACTACCTAAATATATCAACAGTCGACACTCCTTCGGTTGCAGTCTCAGAATCGCATGAATTTTGGTGAGCATACTCAACGTGTTTTCAGATCAAAACTGCTTCACTCTGTGGTGCCAAAATCGCGATCTGAGCTCGTTTTGGCCTCCGAACACACTATCGCAGTGCTTGTGCAAACTATTTCATCTTTTTGTGCCAAAGGTATATACCAGTTTTTGTTCTCCAGTATAAGCATCTCAAAGTTTGCTACAGATCTATTCGAATTCATCTCGGTAGTTCTGTTCAACTTTTTGAGATACAGTCAATTTTCTGCATCAAGGTATTTTAGTCACCGGCCATGGCTGAAAGCAGTGATGTATTCCGTATGTTGGCTGTTGAGGATAAGTTGGATGGTACCAACTACCCGTTACGGGATTATATGATGTGACATGTATTGGTTACAAAAGGACTATGGAACATCGTGCAAGGTGTTGAAAAATGTCCTATCACACCTGCAACTGTTACAATTGCAGGTACAAAAGCTGAGGTAGAAGGTGTCGAAGATGATGATATTCTGCATATTCCTGTTCATGCTATGGTTTCTGTTGCACCTAGTGCAGAACAAATTTTTTGGATGGCAGAGATGCCCAGGCACATGCATTGATAGCTTTGTCTGTCAAACATGCCATTATTCCTCACATTTGCTCTTGCAGAACAGCTAAGGATGCTTGGGATACACTTACCACATTGTATCAAGCTAGGAATGAGGCTCGTGTTGCTTACCTCCGAAAACAATTGGAGAGTGATCACATGAATGAAGGTAATTCTATGGACAGTTTTCTAACAAAGATCAAAGACTTGAAGGAACAGTTGATTTCTACTGATGAGGTTATACTAGATAGCTCACTTGTGCAAACCGTTCTGAATGGTCTTCCTGATTCATATCAGAGTTTTGCTTCTACTCTTCGGTTAATGATGAAAGGCAATCCAAACGCCTTGTCATTTGAGGACTTAGTCTCTGTTCTATTGCAGGAAGATCAGTCCAGGCAGAACATGTCCATTATGTGTGTTGCAGATCAAGCTTTCCTGCCTAGTCAGAAGGGCAAATGAAAATGGAGCTCTTCAACTAGTAAGTAGAAATCTGCAAATGATGCACATTCGAAGAAGGAAGATAAAGATGAGAAGAAATCAGAAAAGTAGAAATTGTTTTACAAGTACTGTAAAGGGAATGACCATATCATAAAGAACTGTCCAAAACTGGTTGCTAAAGAGGCAAAGAAGAATGATGTTGGAATGGTTGTTGCAGAGTCCTCTACACCAAAAATAGAGTCTGCTAATCTTGTGCAGGAAGAAGAATGGGTGTTTACTACTGTTTGTAGTTTTGATCCATCTTCTCATGAGCAATGCATGTCTACAATAGACTCAGATGTTTGGTACTTTGACAGTGGGGCGACCAAACATATTACCTTGCAGCGCAGTTTCTTCTCTTCACTCAAGCCTGCCCCTACAGGGAATACTATTACATGCACCAACAACTCCTCTTATCTTGTTATGGGAGTTGGTAAGATCATTTTGACTACTGCTCATGGTAGTTCTCTCACTTTGTTAGATGCTTTGTTTGTGCCACGGATCAAGAAAAATATGTTATTAGTTTCTACATTAGCCAAGATTGGCTTGGTTGTGAAATTTGTTGATGATAGATGTACAGTTCACGATCTGTCAAATGGCAATGTGATTATTGCTTTTGGCATTTTATGTAGTAGGTTGTATAATAGCTTGTACATAGTGATGTCTATGGTCCTATGCAGACACCTTCTTTTGGAAATTATCGTTACTTCGTGACTTTCGTCGATGATTTTTCCAGGCATGTATGGGTATATCCATTGAAGGCAAAGTCCAAAGTATTCATGTGCTTCAAACAGTTTTTGGTTTTGGCTGAAAATCTATCAGCATGTAAAATGGGCACCCTCCGTTCTGATCGAGGGGGGGAATATATGTCTTCTAATTTTAATGCATTTCTGGCTGAACGTGGGATAAAGCACCAATGTACAATGCCATATGCACCTCAATAGAATGGAGTTGCTGAACAAAAGAACATGTCACTCATGGAGATGGCGATGTGTATGGTCAAGAGTCAGGCTTTACCACATAGTTTCTAGCTTGAGGCTGTCATGTGTGTAGCATATGTACTTAACAGGTGTCCCACTAAAGCACTGCACTCTATCACTCCATATGAGGCTTGGTATGATTGCAAGCCATATGTTGTTCATCTGTGTGTTTTTGGTTGTTTGGCATATGCATTAGTGCTTGAACAACATCTTTGAAAATTGGATGATAAAGCAGTAAAATGTATTTTTGTTGGGTAGAGTTCAGAAAGTAAAGGTTATCGTCTGTATCATCCAAAGACTAAACACATTATGGTTAGCCATGATGTTGTTTTTGTGGAAGATGCAATTCAGCCATTGCTTTCATGTACTAAGGAGACATCTGCTAGCTCCAAAGACATGTATGATACTTTGCTACCTCTTTTTATAGGTGGACAGTCTAGTGCTGGTCCTAATGAGGCAACTTCTCAGCCTTTGTAGGTTTCATGTGATGATGCAGATCATTCCATTTTTGATGCAGATTTACATGATGCACTTATTGATGAGAGAGCTGATATTGAGCAGGCAAGAACTATGCTAGAATGGCTGGTGCAGACCTTGCGTGACAGCAAATTAGATGCACCTCTGCCATATTGTACTCGATCAGGCTCTCATAGTGCCTCTTTTGCATCAGATTGCTATGTTATGGTTGCATCTAGTCTCTGTGATGAGACTGAGCCTATTTCGTTTGATGAAGCACAAAACTCAGAAAATTGGATGGCTCCTATGTAATCTGAATATGATGCAATAATGAAGAATGGTACTTGGTCTTTATGTGACTTGCCTCCTGGAAAGAAGGCCATTGGCACTAGGTGGGTATACAAGCTAAAGCGTAAACCTGATGGTACAGTTGATAGGTATAAGGCTAGGCTTATTGCAAAGGGTTATGCATAGGAAAGAGGCATTGCCTTTGATGAGACCTTTGAACCTACATGCCGTATGACTACTGTTTGGAGCATATGTGCACTTGCAGCCCATCATGGTTGGAATGTACATCAATTGGACATTAAAATTGCATTTTTGGATGGTGACTTGCATGAAGAAGTGTATGTTTTTCAGCCCCATGGCTTTGTGTAGAAAGGGCATGAAAACCAGGTGTGCAGGTTAAAGAAGGCATTATATGGTTTAAAGCAAGCACCATGTGCTTGGTATGAGAAGATACATGCCTATCTGATTGCACATGGTTTTGAGAATAGTCCAACTGAAAGCACTTTATATGTTAAGCGTGCTAATGATGTGCTTTCAATCATTGTTGTCTATGTCGACAACATGCTGCTCACTGGTCCTATTGAGAAGCATATTGCTGATTTTAAGGCTAATTTGCATGCCTCATTTGAGATGTCTGATTTGGGGCATTTGCAAGTTGATGGTGGAATGGCTTTGTGTCAAACAAAATATATTGACACATTATTGCAGTGTTTTGGCCTTGAAGACTGTAAGCCTATTGCCACTCCTATGGAGACAGGTTTACGATTGAGTCTTCATGATGTTGGAGATGCATCTGATGTTGCTCTCTATCAGCAGGCTTTTCGATGCTTGATGTACTTATGCATTACTCGGCCAGATATTCAGTTTTCTGTCTCATAAATGAGCAGGCTTATGCATTGCCCAAGAGTCAAGCATTGGCAGGCGGTTAAGCACATCTTTCACTACTTGAGTGGTACTCGGCTACTTGGGTTGTTTTATCCCAAGGGGGGATCACTACCGCCAGATTTGCATGCTTTTTCTAACTCTGATTGGGTTGGTTGCTATGACACTCATGTGTCCACTAGTGGCTTTTGCTTCATGCTTGGTAGCTCATGTATATCTTGGTTGAGCAAGAAGCAGCCTACTATGGCCAGTTCCAGTTGTGAGGCTGAGTATAGGGCAACTTTCATAGCGACTGTTGAGTGTGTGTGGCTTAGACGCCTTATGGCTGATTTGGGTGTTGGTCAGTCTTCTGCCACCACCATCTTCACTGACAATAAGATTGCATTGGCAATTGCGAGGAATCGTATGTTCCATGCTTGCACTAAGCGCATTGAGGTGCATTATCATGATGTCAGGGAGAGGTTCTATGCTGGGGAGATTAGCTTGGCATATGTGCCCACACAGGAGAACATTGAGACCTTTTCACGAAGGCTCTGCCTAGGGAGAAGTTTGAAGCTTTCCGCAAAGCTTTGGGCTCATTTCCTTTTGTGGAGTGATTTCCACATAGCTTGGCACTTCCTTATACATGAGTGCCAGCTCCTTGTTCACCACATCACTCCCACGGGGGATTTGTTGATATATTTAGGTAATGATGTGTGTGAACATGCTAGGACCACTGGGGTACTTTTTTCCCTCTGTAGGAGGTTTTTTTCCCTCAACTTGTATATACGCCTATTGCCCTAATGGGCTACTTATCATTGTACATTCTCTAGTAATACATTCAGTATTATGTGTTGTGCTCCAAGCTTCTTCTCCTTCCTTGTGCTGTTAGCGTGCTTCCGTAGACGTCTATCTCCAACATAGCATTCTTATGCATGCTAACCGGAGGACTAGTATCCTCAAACACCACTTTTCTCACTCAATCTCCTTAATGGTTTATTTATGCATTTTAGAGTCATATAAAATGGCATCAATGCTTTTGATCATTGATCATGTCTCAAGATCCCATAAGCAATATCCAAATTGTCCTTCTCGACCATATCCAAGGCTTACGACTAAGGCGACGACCAAGGCATAGACCTTGGCATACCTTGTCATCCGAGTCACCGAAGTCACCGTTGGCACCATTGGCTGCGCACGAGGGAGGACCTCAACGATCAAGGAATATAGAGGCTCCCGGTACTTCCCAAGAGGTCACCCATCCCAGTATTGTTCCCCCCAGAGCTCGCTTAACCGTGGCAATCTCTTGCCACTAAGCTACACTCTTGGGGTGTTTGAAGAAGGGGAAAGACTAAGCTTGACATTACCTTGAACAAGTTTTGGTCCCTCAAAGGTTCATTTTTTGCTTTCAAAGCCTATTTCTGAAGCAATTTTGGGGTGTTTTTGGAGCCATTTCGGAGTACTTTTGCACATAGTTCTCTTCACACAGGTCCAAGAACATCAAGAAGAGTGTTCCTTGTACTTCTGAGACAATAAATATCAACCTTTGGGGCTATAGTTTTAGCCACACTCGTAAAACTACAAGTTTCTCGAGGGGTTTTCAGTTTTGGTGGGAGCAGTCGCTACAAATTTATGCAGGTTTTTTAAAGCCTAAAACATCAGAGTTGACAGACACTTGCAGGTGTTATTGGCTAGTTTTTGGGCTGTATACTCAGCCTTTTAGTGTCATTTTACTGCATATATTGAGCACATACACACCATGTATGCTTCTGTGGATACCGCTTATGTACGTCCATGTGGTCATTGATATAGTGGTTATGTTCTTTGCATAAAGCCTTTTACGTTTGATAAAGAGGGTCGTGGTGAGGTTTTCTTAACTGAGAGACACCCAGATGTCGGGGTCTCTTCGGTGATGCAGGTGGAAGACTTACCCAGCCTCGCCATAGGAGATGTATGATAGTTGTTCATAGGTGCTCGATAAGCCTAGTTGGCTTCTATTGGGTAACTGATTATATGCAATGGAGTCAGTGATTCACTATGCAGGTAGATATGTCAGTACTTGCAGTTTTATGATACTTTGACACTAGTCATATGCTAATTTTGCAGAGGATACTCTGGCAAAATTTTTCCAGATTTCTGGTTTAGTCAACTATACAATGGTCGATTTACTCCTTGATACACTTATTTGTTGGTGTTTGGACTCTTCTAGCTCCATTATCATTCTATTCAGTTCTGTACAATCATGGCATCAGAGGTCTTAGGCACATCCGGTGGATCAGGGTCTAGTGCTAGTGTTTCGAGCGCTTGCACTTGGCAGATAATGTTTACTTTACAGTATTAGACTGTGAAAGTGCAGAGGAGCTTTGGAAGAAGTTATGCAATACATATGAAAAAGAGACGGCATCAAATAAAGTGTATCTGATGAGAAAATTATATGACCTTCATATGAAGGACACAGATAGTGTTGCTGCTCATCTAAATGAGTTTGATGCTATATTCTCCCAGTTACAGGCTCAGAAAATGGATATGGATAATTAAATGAAAGTAGTATTGCTGTTATGCACCCTGCCATCATCATGGGATACGTTTTGCACAGCTATTAGCAACAGTGCACATGGCGGTAAACTTGTCTATGATGACATATGTGGAGCACTCTTGAGTAAGGAGATTCGTAGAAAATCTATGGTTGGCACTCAGAGTGGAGATGCATATAATGTTCATGATTCTTACCAAGGAAAGAATCAACAACGTGGCAGGAGCAAGAACAAGGAAAAGAATGGTCAACGGAATAAGAGTAGAAGTAAATCAAGGAAGAGGAGTATCGAATGCCATTTTTGTCATAAGAAAGGACACATGAAGAAAGACTGTTATGCATTAAAGAATGCTAAAGGTAAAGGACAGAATGTTGATGGGCATGTTAAACAATTACCTGCACCATCTACTTCGACTGTGAAGATTGAAGAAATTAATGCTATTTCTGATGATGCTGATGTGTTGACACTTGATAGTACTGTGCCATCTGAGGCACTTATGGCTGATTCTCTTTCCCACACCTGCTAGATTCTGGTGCTTCTTTCCATGTGACACCACATAGAGAATGGTTCTCTAATTATGCAGCAAAGTCTCTTGGTACCGTGAGACTTGGTAACTCTTACCAGTGTGATGTTGTGGGGATTGGAGATGTGGTTGTGCAATTCATTGATGGTTCAAAATTTACTATGCATAATGTACGCCATGTACCTCAGTTATCACGCAGTTTGATGTTAGTTGGTCAACTTGATGACCTTGGTTACAAGGTGGTCTTCTATGCTTAGTCCTTTCGTATATCAAAGGGCAATATGGTTATTACAAAAGGAAGCAAAGTTGGCTCACTTTATCCTTTATTTGTATCATAGAAAGAACACTTGTTAGCTGTTACTGAACAACCTATGGCTTGTATTTGGCATGGTCTTTTGGGCCATATATCTCGTAGTGGAATGGAAAATCTTTCTCGTTCTGGCTACTTACTTGTGTTATCTTTCTCTGATTTTTCATTTTGTGAGCATTGTCAATATGGAAAGCAAACCAGAAATGTGCATAGAATGCACATTGACTCTTCAATTCGGCCTTTAGATCTCGTTCATACAGATGTGTGTGGTCTTATGCCCACTAGGTCCTTAGGTGGTTCTCTTTACTTTGTCACTTTCATAGATGATGCTACTAGAAAAGTCTGGGTATATCCTATCAAATGAAAGGATGATGTATTCCCTACTTTCAAAAAATGGCTTGCTTCAGTTGAGACTGAAAAAGGAACTAAGCTTAAGGCTTTACGTTCAGATAATGGGGGTGAGTATACCTCACGTGAATTCAGCCTTTTCTGTCAGTCTAGAGGGATTCGTAGAGAGTTTACAGCTCCTTATACCCCAGTACAAAATGGTGTAGCTGAGAGGATGAATAGAACTATTCAAGATAGAGTAGTCTCTATGTTGCATCATGCAAACCTCTCACAAGGTTTTTGGGCAGAAGCAGTATTGACTGCAGTTCATGTGATTAACCTTTCACCTAGTACTGCCAAAGGTCTGAAAGTGGCACAAGAGTTATGGATAGGGAAAGCACCATATTATGATCATCTTCGAGTTTTTGGGTGTGAAGCATATGTTCATATACCCAAGAATCTTAGACAAAAGTTGGACCATAAGTCAAAGATATGCATTTTTCTTGGATATGGTCGAGAAGGACAATTTGGATATCGCTTATGGGATCCTGAAACACGGTCAGTGATCAGAAGTAGTGATGTCATTTTTAATGAGTCGAAAATGCATAAACAACCCATTAAGGAGGTTGAAGTGAGAAGAGTGGTGTTTAAGGATAGTAGTCCTCCGGTTAGCATGCATAAAAATGCTACACATAGGGATGTTCAAGAGAATGTCCATTCAGATCAGTCTGCACATGTTCCTGTTCAGCAACCATTGAGACGTTCTGCACGTGTCTCATATCCACCTGATAGATATGTTCCAGGTTTAGATTTTGTTATGCTAACAGATGCCGGTGAGCCTTCTTGCTACAAAGAGGCTATGCAGACAGAGGATCATGTCAAGTGGGAGCGTGCCATGAAGAGTGAGTTGGATTCTATTCACAAGAATGGTACTTGGGACTTAGTACCTTTGCCAAAGGGCAGAAAAGCTTTACCATGTAAATGGGTATATAAGCTGAAATTCACATCAGATAGTGCTTCTCCAAAATATAAAGCACGACTTGTTGCAAAGGGTTTTAAGCAACAACATGGTGTTGATTTTGAGGAAATCTTCTCTCCAGTGGTCAAGATGACTACTTTGCGCATGTTGCTTGGATTCGTTGCAATGGAGGACTTAGAGCTAGTCCAAATGGATGTGAAAACAGCTTTCTTGCATGGAGATCTTACAGATGAGATCTATATGGAACAACCAGAGGGTTATGTAGTTCCTGGCAAGGAAAGTCTAGTTTGTAAGCTCAAGAAGAGCTTGTATGGACTTAAACAGTCTCCTAGACAATGGTACCAAAAGTTTGATGCTTTTATGAAGTCCCAAGGCTATTCTCGGAGCAATGAGGATCATTGTCTCTACACAAAGAGATGTTCTGATGGCAGCTTGATATGCTTGATACTTTACGTTGATGATATGTTGATTGCTGGGAAGTCTTCTTATGATTTGTCACTTCTCAAAAAGAAGTTGAGTCAGACATCTGATATGAAGGATTTGGGGGATGCCAAACATATTCTTGGCATGCGCATTACTCGTGATAGGAGTAAAAGATGCATATACTTGTCTCAAAGTGAGTACATATCCAAAGTACTTCACCGATTCAATATGCAGGGTGGAAAGGCATTGAGTACACCTTTACCCACATATGTGAAATTGAGCAAGGATGACTGCCCCAAATCAGATGAGGAAAAGGAATTCATGACCAAAATTCCCTATCAGTCTGCTGTTGGTAGTCTCATGTATGCTATGGTAGCTACGAGACCAGACATTGCATTTGCAGTGGGAGTTGTGAGCAGATATATGTCTAATCCTGGCAAGAAACATAGGGAAGCGGTCAAAATGATTTTGAGATATCTGAGTGGCACTAAGGACAAGTGTCTATGCTTAGGTAGAGGGAAAGCATCCATTATTGGTTACACAGATTCTGACTATGCTGGTTGTGTAGACAATCGTAAGTCTACATCAGGGTATATTTTTCATTTTGCTGGAGGTGCTATCTCTTGGAGATCTCGTCTTCAAGAATGTATAGCTGTTTCCACCACAGAAGCAGAGTATGTTGCAGCAAGTGAGGCATGTAAGGAAGCATTGTGGCTTTCTCGTCTTGCTTGTGATATGGGTTTACCTCAGCATGTACCTCACTTGCTCAGTGATAGTTAGAGTGCCATTGCTTTGGCATATAGTTTGTATACTTACACTCAGCTATTCTTTATCATTCATTAATTTTTTCTCCCATAGTTACTCTGGCCATATTGACCTTTAGTGGGAGATTGCTACCGTTAGTGTCCATGTGAAAGGCCAAATGGCCATCGGACACTTCTTTGTATATGTTCTTTAATGAAACATATAGTGGCCTGGTCAGTCACAGACTGTAAGTTCGACCGCATTTGTAAGACCTAAGAAGTTTGTCTTCGTGTTTCTTGTGTACTATGTTTTCTGCGTATTCTACGGCCTCTGTGCGGAGTACTGTGTGTGGCCTCAGGAGCTCGGCTTTCTACTCCGAGCATATCGCCGTGGAGCTCTCGAGAAGGAGAGCGCACTGTGGTGCATCGCCATTGAAACACTTCAACATGCTGCCATTAGAGCACCTCTATACTCAGCCTCTGTACTCGACAAAGCAACTGTGGGTTGCTTCTTGCTACTCCATGTAATATTTGCACTTTGAAGTGAGAATAGAAGGCCATTAGTAGATCTTCTATCTAGACTACTCCTAGTCTAAACTACATCAGTGCATCCATGAACCTGCAAATCTACACCAACTTCATAAAACAATGCATAATCCAAAGTAGCACTCACATAGCATAGAGTGCACCTTAGAGCATCTAAATGCGGCTTCCTGGGAACCTGCATAAAATTGACTTTCAAGTCCAACAATGTATCTTAGATCAAGCCTTGTAATTGTGAGATATATCAAACTTTCCACATTTTTCTTGTACGTAGTAGCATTTTCCAATGTTTCACCTGATGTAGTATCCAACTTCAAATTATGATCTAATGGCATAGAAACTGGATTACAATCAGCCATACCATACTTTTGTAGCATACTCAAGGCATATTGCCTTTATGACATCCATATCCCTATTTTTGTATGTATAAACTCAATGTCCAAGAAGTAGCGCAACACACCAGGATCTTTCATGTCAAATTCTTGCATAAGGAGTTGCTTTACCTCTTTAATGCTTGCTCCATTATCACCTCCTACAATGAATTCATCAACATAAGTAACCACAATCATGATGCCATCATCACCCTTCCTTGCATATAATGAATGATCTACATCACACATAGAAAATCCAATGGTGGTTAAGTAGTCCGCAATCCTTGCATGCCAAGCATGAGGGGCTTTCTTAAGTCCATACAAAGCCTTTTGCAACCTGCAAACATATTTTGGGTGATTTGAATCTTCATATCCTTGTGGTTGGTCCATGTATACTTCTTCCTGTAACTCACCATGTAGGAGGGCATTGTTCACATCCATCTGATGCAAAGTCCATCCTTTTGCTATATCTACTATAACAAGTGTTCTAACAGTAGACATTTTAGTTACATGGCTAAACATTTCCTCATAATCAATGCCATATGTCTGTGCATATCCTTTTGCTACCAATCATGATTTGTACCTGCTTATGCTACCATAAGCATTGTGCTTTATCTTGTAAATCCACTTGCAGTCTATGGCTTTCTTTCCTTGCGGCAATGGAACCAACTTCCATGTATTGTTTCCATAAAGTGCAGCCATCTCCTCACCCATATCTTTTTTCCAATCTGCATTTCCAATTGCAACTTCAAAGCAAGATGCAATTGATGAGCCATGTAGCTGTCATATGTCAATCATTGCATTGAATTTCGCATCTTCTCAGATGTTCTTGGTCTTGGGTCTTGCAATGAATGAATCATAAGTTAACCTTTGAACAGGGTATCTAACCCTATTGAATGACCTTAACTCACCATTAGGTGGTAGGAATATCTTCCTCCTTGTTTTAGATGCTTTATATCCTAGAGTTTCTAATGTCTCCACATCTTTGTCACTTGTAGGGTCAATGTCTATCCATTGATGGTCTTCGTCATTTGCCTTTTCCTTTCCTTTTCTACCTGTTTCACTTGGATGAGCTTCATTCTTTGTCCTTCCATGCCAAGCTGATGTAGTACTCTCCTTTGATGGTGTGCTTGAAGTGGTTGGACCACTCATTTCCATGCTTTGTTGTTGCTCTTTGAACTTCTTTTCGACTTCATATGCATCATCAACCTGTACATCTTTGCTACCATACATGTCAGCAACTCATCAAATATTACATCCCTAGACAACTTAAACTCTTTGGTGCAAGGATTACAGCATCTAAAACCCTTTTTCTTTAAAGAATATCCAAGAAATTACACCTATCTGCCTTCAGGTCTAACTTGTATCTCAATTCTTGAGGTATGTGAGCATAACACACACAACCAAATACTTTGAGATGTGAAAGGTTGGGTTTCTTGCCACACCAAGCTTCATAAGGTGTAACTCCATGTACTCCTAAGGTTGGACACCTATACATAATGTATATGGCTGCATTTGTTGCATCAACCCAATAAGAGTTATGAACATACATTTCATTTAACAAAGCTCTAGCTACTTCTGCTATGTATTTGTTCTTCCTCTCTGCCACCCCATTTTGTTGAAGTATATACTTGCAAGTGAATTGCCTTTTTGATGCCATGGTCATGTAGAAAATTTTGAAATTCATTTGAAAAATACTCTCCCTCTCCATCCGATCTGAGAATCTTTATATACTTCCCTATTTCCTTCTCCACTAGGTTTTTGAACCTCTTGAAGTGGTAAAACACCTCTGACTTTGACTACATGCAATACATCCAAAAAAACCTTGAATGATCATCTATAAATGTGACAAAATATCTATTACCTCCAATGGATGGCTCCCTTGTAGGTCCCCATACATCTATGCGCATGAGATTCAATGCTTCATTGCACACATGTGCTCCCTTCTTGAATGACAATTTACTTTGTTTCGCTAATGGATAAGCATGGCAAAAATGTTGCATATTCTAAGATGTAAGATAAGCTAGACCACTCACCAACCCCTTCCTTTGCATGTCCTTCATCCTTTGTAAGTTTATGTGCCCAATTATTTTATGCCATACGTCAATTTTTGCAATTTGTTTATTTTCAATTGACAAGTAGACAATGTGAGGGGTTGATGGCTTTACGTTCATGGTGAAGAGTATTCCTTGCTTATTTACTTTTTCTATGAGATTGTAGTCCTGTATGGGGTCTTCAACAAAACATTCTTGATCATTCAACCATTTGACCTATCAAAACCAAGTTCTTTGTAATGGTTGGCACATGTAACACATCTTTCAACACCTTGGAGCTTTGAGATCCATTCAATGCAACATCTCCCACATGTGTAATCTTGTGCTCAGTGTCATCCCTTGTCTCTACATGTCCATGAGTGATGGGTGAGTGTAAATTAAAAAAAACATCTTTATTGCAAGTCATATGGTTGCTACAACCATTGTCAATGTATCATGTAAAATCTAAATTGACTCTTTCACTTGACCCATACATCATAAGCAAGCTCTCATTTTCTGAATTTTTTGAAGTACTAGTATAATTACCTTGGTTACTTTTGTAACCTTGATTGCCTCCTCCTTTGGGCCAATAATCTCTTGCATAATGGCCTGATTTTCCACAACTGTAGCAATCTCCATTGGATGCTTCTCTTTCATGTGATCTTCCTCCTCTTCCTTTACTTCTTCATCTTCCTCTTGATCCATAGCTTTGGTTGGAGCCTTCTTGGTTGGTTTAGCTTGAGTTTGACCTTCCCCTTGCTCTGCCTTAGGAGTTTTGTCCACCTCTTTTGCCTTTGCCTCTACTTGCATAGAAAACTTGGGCTTGGCTGCCCTTTGATTGTGAACCTCCTTGGTTCATCTCCTCGATCACCATGAATGTGACTAATTGATGAAATTTTGGTAGAGAATCTCTCACATAAACTGATGTGGTGAATGCTTTCCACGTTTCATCCTCTCTCAAGCCATTCAGAGTGTGTGCAACAAGATTACCATCTTTGATTGGGCTCCCAATTGAGCCAAGGGCACTTGCAAGCTCCTTAATCTTCAATATGTACTCATTTATGTTAGTACTTGGTGCTTTCCTAAGATTATTTAGCTCATTCTTGAGTTGAATCTTCCTTTCCTTGGTTGATGAAGAGTACAATGATCAATCTCTCCAAGGTCTCCCAAACCTTTTTAGATGTGTCCAAGTCTTGTATATGCCCTAACATGCTATTGCTTATGTGTTGGAATAGAATGAATATGACTCTCCTATCTCTTTCTATCCATTAATTAAGTGTCTGACCGTCCCTTGAAGTGGTGGATCATGTACATGAGGCATTGGCTCCATGTTGCTCACTAATCCCCACAATACTTTCCCCATAAGGTAGTTGCTAACTCTAAATTTCCATGGTTGATAATTACCTTTCTCTAACTTCTCTATTTGTGCATTATACTCAGCCATACTGAGATCTAACTGCTCTGGATTCTCCACGAGTGTTTGTATGCTTTAGAAGGTGTGGATGTTACCTTTTGATAGCTTCTCCCTTGCTAACCTTGACTAGTTGAGAATAACTCAACGAAAAACTTTATTCGCTACCAGAATGAGGCCATCGGGATTTGAACTCACGTGGCTTGTATGGGAGGCCGCTACGCTATCCAAGGCACCATGTGCTTTTTCTTGAAGGAGGTATATAAAGAATATATACTATAACTATTTTCCAACACTTTTGGACCATTGTTGGACATTGCTTCCAATAGTTTGGTGGCATGAGACAGTAGCTATACTATAACCTTTTGTGGTGTTGTGTAGCGGTGCATGTTGGGAAAGCAAAAATGTTGATGTATGAGCCTGACCTCCTCTTTGATATCCACACAATTAATGACCATGAATGTGCGGGTCTTTGTTCCATGGCTTTTGTCCTTTAGGTCAATGTTCCCATCTTTCTCCCATCCAAATGCTTCCTTAATCAATTCATGTGTGAATTGTATAACCACCCATTCTACTTCTGCATCAAGAACTTTTGCTTCGGGCACTAAAGGATTATGTAGAGCCGGTTGAAAAGTGTTCATAACTTGATTACATCATTGAAAATCCGGCTTATAAATGGGTAGCTCAAAGTACTTATGAATTCTTGCTTTTGTCAACACATCCATGGTCGATGGGAGTTCATGTAAGACTTTAAATTCTTGGGTCACCAAGAATAGACGCTCACATGCAGGTTGTTCTTCTTGAAACCAATGGCCCTTGGCTTTGGTTACACTTTGCAGTGGAAATTCAAGTATTTCTTCTTGAATGGTTGCCTCAGAATCTTTGGAAGCCATCTGCACTTGTAATAAAAGAAAGAATCAGCTTACAGGAGAAACCAACTCGTGTGTTTATGTATGATTCAGTGATATGTCATTTCTTTTTTTGTCGCTCCATTCCCCTTTGCATAAATAAGCAATGTCTCTTACTACACTTTTTTTAAATTTTTACTCGTGAAAGAAAACAAGAGATTAATGCTAGCTGAAGCATTTATTTGTTTATAAGGTATGATCATTCCTATGACAATGGAAGCTAAGTCCTATTCCAATGATGGAAATGTGCACCACTACTTTGGTTGAAGAACCAATGTGCCGAATGCATGGCCTTGTAATGTGGCACTATCATGCATACTCTAGATGTGAAGGAATCTTCATGAAGGCAAGTAGAATCTCATGGAATCTGTTGTTCTCATCCTTGCTTCTTTTTAGGTCTCCATATCCACTTTGTAGCTTGTGCTTGAGGCATTTGTTTTTGTCGAGTTCTTCGCTCTATGGTATTTTCCTCCTTTCTACTTGTGATATGAGTTTTATATGTCGTGGTTGTTGCTCTAGCACAATGGTAAGTACCACGTGAAGAAGCTCCACTTCCTTAATGTCAATCTGTGGAAGAGATAGGAGTGATATGAGAGATAGGAGTGAGAAGCATAGATATGCACACACACATACACACACATGTATGAGACAAGCAAGACGCAATGGAAGGTAGGAAAATAGACTCTATTACTCAAGATCTCACTTACAAGCTCAAGTTCACTCTAGCTCATACAAGTCTACACTAGCTAACCTCAAAAATGAGCTCTCTAGCTCTTTTTATAGTTTTTAGACTAGTTTTGATCGGTTTCACATCTAGTGACCGGCATAGTTAAAAAATAGGTTCTAGGTGCTATTTGAAGGTCTAAACGATGTCTAAAAATAGCCAAAATTGGTAGGCTCGTTCTACCAAAGCTCCTCAAGCTCAAGGACTCGGCTTGCACAAAATGGAGCTACGAATTATAAAAGTGGTTGTTCTATGTTACATATGGTAAAAGAGTGATGAAAATCATTGTTGAGAGTTTTTGAAAAGTATTTATAAAACATATTTGTTTGAAAAATAATTTGTCTGGCTCCCCACTACTTTGTTGTGGTCCCCCTTCACATGCTTCCACATCGTCTGTGCCTCTGGCTACTGCCAACACCCCCTTCCCTCTCGCTTCTGTCGTCCTCGACAGAACCTTGTTGCGGGGTCTGTCAGATATAATTTTGTAGGAGGTCCTGCTCTAAAATGCGGATACCTCTTGCAAGATCTGCTTCGAGTTTTTTCCCAATCGATGGGTTGAGGTTCTTCTATCATAGCCATGGCGTGCAACTGAGCTTCCACATGTGCGGAGTGGGTCTTGCCAAGTTCTTCTATAGTCTTCATCCATGCGGGGGTAGGGAGTTCAAAAGTGATTTGGCCTTCAGCCGTGACGCATCCGCCTAGGATGGGTTGAGGTTCATAGGCTTCTTCAAAAGTGTCCTCCACCTGGATATTCACAATTTTTTCATCCGTTGGTGGTTCCGATGGGGAATCTGGCCTAGGGGGTGCTTCATATGCTGCTATCTGTGTTTGAAGAGTCAATACCTAGGCCCGTAAAGTGTTGAGTTCCTAGATGATTTCAATAGGTGTGCCGCAGGAGCTGGTGGTACTTGCTGTACAGGTGCTCGTAACTCTAATATTTTGTGTTCCTTTTTGAGCTTCTGGTATTCCTCATTCATAACTTCATAATCCTCTAGTAGTCAGACATGATCTTCCAATAATATCTTCATGGATTCAGAGGGGAAAGCTTTGAAATGACTAGGACTCAAGGGTTTGTCCAGTTGATCTAAAGTAGCTTCAAGGTTCTTTCTATTCTGGTCCTGCAAGCGTTGATTCTCTTCTTTTGTTGCTGCTAGGTGGAATCTTAGTAGTCCCATGTTTCTAGTGAGGGTTGCATTGCGAATGGTTTGAGCCCTTAACAAATTGTCGATATCTGTAATGGCCTCTTTTGTCTTCTGTTCACTTTCGAGTTCAAGTGTGTGGTAGGCCTGGCATAGCTCTTGGTAGCATGTGTTAAGGGAGGCATTCTCGATTGATAAAGAATTTAGCTGCAACTGTAAGTCGTGCATGGTCTGCTGCAACATTTGGTAACTGGTACCTAGAGATGCGAATTCATCTCTCACTTGTGTCATACATACAAACATTTGACGGAATGCAGTGTCGATTGTGGGTGATAATATTAAAGGTGGAGTGAGTGAAGATGTTGTGGGTGTGGGTGTTGATGCAAGGGGAAGGGGAAATAGGGATGGGAAAGTGGATGCAGTGGTGACTGTGGAGAAATGTGATGTGCCTAAATGTGGTGGTGAAATGGATGAGGTGAGTGGTGGTGTAGTGGGTGGTGATATGTCCATGTCACTGGATGTTGTGTCGAGTGTAGTGACTGTGAATAGTGGAGTGACAGTGGGTGCATGAGTGGGTGTGAAAACAAGATTTACAAAGGTTGCCGAATAATTTATAGATAGGGTCTCTTGTACTGCTTGGTGGAGAGGGGAAAGAGGAAATATAGTGGGTCAGGGAGGTGAGGCACGGGAGAAGGTCAATGGAGGGGGAAATGGGAATAAGGGTCTTGGAGGAATGGGGAAAGAAGGGATTGACGGATGGATAAATGGACTGTTTGGAAAGGTGGAAGTCCTAGGAGGGAGGCTAGGTTGTGTGGGTGCAGAGAGGGTGAGAGGAATTGAGGCAACAAAGGCTTTTGCTACTGCACTATTGAAGGACGTGGATGGTCGAGGGGAGGTAGGGTGTACAGGAGAGACGGGAGGGACGAGAGGTGAAAGAGGAGCGGTTGGTGTGGTGGGTACTTTGACAACAGTGGTGGTATTTACAATAGAAGTGTGGGGCAGGGAGTCGATGATGATTGTTTCTTCTGTCAAAGGACCTTCCAAAATGAGGCGTGCTTCTTTGGCCTGTTGTGAAGATTGAACATCTGTTGGTACACGAATATATTGACCCGATTTTGATAGCAATCGAATTTGGCATGGGTCAAACTGTGGTAGTGGTTTCCTCTACAAATAGCGTAATGCTTCATTAGTGCCTATTGACTTAACCAATTCTCTGAAACCTTGAATGTAAGCTTCTTCGAAGCCTCCTGTAGCGAGTTCTTGTTGTACAAGCGCTTGACTTTCCTCTTCTAAGAGTTTTTTGTACGCCCAAACTGCTTGCATGGTGCGGTATAGCTTCTTAATTGCCAATGTGTAGGTTGCAACTTCAACTGTTTCATCTCATTAGTACTTGTGTCACCCTGAGTGTCCGTGTGTTGTTCCTATTCATCAATCTGCACATTCTCATGAGAGTCATGACTAGCCTGACTGGCTTCATCATCTCCATCTTCATCATCTGTTTCTGTCCTTTCTTCTTCAGAATTGGAGACTACTTGTTCTTGTGGTTCATCAAGGGGAGTTGTAGGGTAACTTGGTCGTTCATATTCCAAGAGAAAAATTGTCCTTCTCAAAATTGAAATTTGTTTGAAAAAGCATCCGGCATTTCAAAATCGAACGTGGTATTCATTGGTTCTACTTTTAGGTTGGGTATAGGAAAAGTAAATGCTTTCGCACTGATGGAGGTGGGAATTTCTGCTGCTGTGATGGGTGGTGGGTTCCTGAACCGAGGTTGCCTGAGAGGTAACTGCACTGGTAGTACCTTCTATGATGATAGGTTGTGACAGTCGTATGCAAATGGGTTTTATAGGCGCAGGGGTTCCGTAGGTGATTGTTCTGGAGAGGGTTGGGGTGATGGGGACTTTGGAACATGTAGGCATGGGATAGATCCTCGCATGCGCTTGCCTGCTCATCCCTTGCTAGCTTTTCTAGCTTTCTTGGCAGTTCCTTTGAACGCTTTCAATTCTTCACTTGTCATTGCATGCTCTATAGGCAAGTCGTATGC
This sequence comes from Ceratopteris richardii, assembly GCA_020310875.1. Lineage (NCBI taxonomy): Eukaryota > Viridiplantae > Streptophyta > Polypodiopsida > Polypodiales > Pteridaceae > Ceratopteris > Ceratopteris richardii. Next base: position 105,583,197 of record CM035416.1, on the reverse strand, counting down.
CAAACACATATAAACAATTCTCGTGAGAGCGCAACATCCATGGATGACTTTTTTCCTTTCCCATCTTTGCTGTGAAAGATACAACTGATCAATGATCCAACTTGCAAGATCTACTGTTTGGGGCCCTATACATGCTAAATACAATCCAAACCAAATATGCTTGTGAGGCATAGTAAAATGATCCTGAGCCGGGAATGCAAAATGTTGCCTACATATACGTAATGGCTTAGATAGCTCAAGTGTGATGGTCGAGATGTCTTCCCATTTGATGACATCACCACGCTTCATCAGCTCTGGAATCAACCTTTCTCGCTCTGTTGGCGTGTGAGTTCCGTGTATCTTAATTGCTGCTCGAATCAAATATTTTGAAAGATAGAACTTCTTGAATGGGGAGTCATTTACCAAAGACGGCAGAATAAAAGTGCCTAGTAAGTCCTTGTTCTCAGAGGCTATAAGTGTGGTCACCAAGTAGTAGCATCTATAAAAATCTGGTTCGGGTAGTGGATCACTGAAGTATTTTGTAAAGCCTTCTCTAGCCCAAACATGCCTTAAGTCTTCTGTATTTTGGAGCACTTCAAATTCTCTGGAGAAGAACTGATACTTGCCCCACTTACTACTATCAAAAGTCAACGTGGCATCAAAAATAAAATCTGCATCCACCAAAGGTCCTGCTTGATGGAGAGTGTTAATCTCCAAAAGAACAACCTACTCTTGAGTTTAGAACACCTCTATATCAAGAGTAAGTCAAAACCTTCACTAAATTATAGGTCCAATCTCCAAATTATCAAAATTAAGAAAATCTGTGAAGAAGGTGAAAACACAGAAAAGTCTGCTGCAGAATTTCTTCACATTGACTTATCAAACATGTAAAGTTTTTGATGAAACTTTGTACGAATTATCTCCTAGGGATTGCGCATCACCTCCAAGTTAAATTACTTTAAAAGCTATAGTATAACTTGAGAAATCAATTTCACAAGTTACCTATGTCAGAAACTGTTACTCAGAACAGTCGATTCTACACCCCCAACTTCTTAACTTTGGTTCTCACAATGTCGAACCCGTTTTGCCAAATCCTTTTGACTGAAGATAGCTTATCTCTCAACTTAGATTTTAAGCTATCATATGTGTAAAACTTTACACTGTGCACTGAGCACTACTCATTTCTTTGGACTCGAAAAGTGCGCCTGTTTCAGAGAGCTGTGAACACTCAACACATGTGAATGTTCCTACCAGCAATTCTCTTCACCTGTTTACAATTAGACTCTGAAATTCAAACCACAAACTCATTAACTAACAACTTAGATATCCTCAAAAGGATTTCTCAAATGATCTACCACAGACGGAGTAGACGCAGAAACATCGGGCGCAACATTTTCCTTCATTTCAGAAGAAGACTACAACTGAAAAATGAGAGAGACTTCAACTTCTTTCTCAACTGTCTATTGACATTTACAATCACTAATTTCTCTATTCCTATGCTCATACATGGTCTCTCTTTTTCTTCTCTCTTCTGCTCTCTAATTGCCCGACATTTTTCAAAAGTATTTATAGACATCTATGTACAAACTCTCATCAAAACATAAGTATATGTAACCTATGTTATAACTAATGTACATATGTGTACATGTCCTTCACTCTTGTGAGTGTATCCATTTTCTTCACTCCAAATCTTCAATTGGTGATTGATATGCACCAACAGCTCCCCCTCAATCATCAATTGAGGTTTCTCCTTTCTTCTTTATACCTGCCATGTCCTTAAACTTCTGTAGCTTTGGTCCATCCAAGCTCTTTGTAAGCATATCAGCTATCTGATCCTTTGTTGAAGTATGTATGACTTCAATCTCCTTATCCATCACTTTCTCTCTTAGAAAGTGATACTGAATCTCAATGTGTTTGGTCCTGGCATGAAAAACAGGATTAGCAGCTAAATACAATGAACTCATGTTATCTCCATATATGATTGGTATTCCATGCACAATGTCAAGACTCTTCATCAAGGTCTTAACCCAAATTACTTCCTTTGCAGCTTCAACCATGCCTTTATACTCTGCTTCTGTAGAAGATAAAGCAACTGTATGTTGCTTCTTGGAACACCATGATATAAGTTTATCTCCCACATAACACATGTATCCAAATGTAGATCTTCTATCATCTGGATTACCTGCCCAATCTGCATCACTATAAATTTTGACATTTGTATCTGAGGTAAACCCATAATACAAACCTTCATTGAGTGTACCCTTAATGTACCTCAACACCCTTTGTCCTGCAATCCAATGTTCTTTCCTTGGGCAATGCATAAATTGAGACAAAACTCCTACTGCATATGATAAATCAGGTCTAGTTAGAGTAGCATAGATAAGGCTACCAACCAAACTCTGATATTGTCTCATGTCCTTGAATTCTTCACCTCCATACTTACTCAATTTGTGATTCACCTCCATTGGTGTAGGTGCTACCCTGCAATCATCCATTTTAAACTTGATTAACAAGTTCTTCAAATACCTTTCTTGGGTCACAAATACTCCATGTTGAGTATATGTTATCTCCATGCCCAAGAAGTATGACAAGTCTCCCAAGTCACTTATCTTGAATTCCTTTTCCATTTGCCTTTTGAGCTTTTGTATTCCTTCTTCATCTGTACCTGTAAGAATTATATCATCAACATATATGCACATGTATATGAAACCATTTTCACTTGCCTTGACAAGCAAGCTACTATCTGCTTTAGACACCTGAAAACCAAGTTCCTTTAGGAACTTCACAAGTCTATAGTTCCATGCCCTTGGGGCCTGCTTCAAGCCATACAAAGCTCTCTTGAGCTTGCACACATGATCTGGATACCTTTTATCTCTGAACCCTTGAGGTTGCTCCATGAATACATCATCTGAAATATAACCATTCAGAAAAGCATTTTTCACATCAAGTTGACATAGCTTCCAACCTTTACATGCAGCAATAGCAATAAGTGTCCTTATGGTTGTCATCTTTGCCACAGGACTATAGGTCTCATCATAATCAATACCATATGTCTGAGCAAAGCCTTTGACAACAAGTCTAGCTTTGTATCTAGACACACTTCCATCTGCAAACCTTTTTGTCTTGTAAACCCACTTGCATCCAATAATCTTCTGACTATTTGGTTTAGGAACCAAATCCCAAGTTTGATTCTCCAATAGTGCATCATATTCCTCCTGCATAGCACTTTCCCATTTTTCCTTACCTTTTGCCTCTTCATATGTAGAAGGGTCTTCATCTGTATTCACCATATAAGCATAGTCTTTTGTGGCTAGAAATGAAGTATCATAACTATACCTTGTAGGTTGCCACCTATTTCTTGTTGACCTTCTGAGTTCTCCACTCCTTGAGGTTTCTGGCTCTTCAAATTCAGGATCAAATCTTGGTGTCTCTTCCACTTCAACCTGCACTTCATTATTCTCTTGCTCATCAAATATTTGAACTTTTGATTTACCTTTTCTTTGACTCACTTCTTCTTCATCACCTGTATTGATATTAATTGTACCTGCATACCAAGTACTTTGTTCATCAAATGTAACATCCTTAGAAACCATAAATTGCTTTGTTGATGGACTCCACAATCTATAGCCCATCTGCTTATCATCATAGCCAATGAAAACATACTTTTCAGCTTTGGGTTCCAATTTGTGTCTTAATTGTGATGGCACATATGCATATGCCACACACCCAAATACTCTGCAATGATCTAAGGTAGGTCTCTTACCCCACCAAGCCTCATATGGTGTCATACCCTGCAAGGCTTTACATGGTAACCTATTGACCAAATAAGTGGCTGTATTTACAGCCTCAGCCCATAAATAATTAGGGCAATTTTTCTCCTTCATCATGGATCTTGCAAACTCAACAAGAGTTCTATTTCTCCTTTCTGCAACACCATTTTGTTGAGGAGAGTACCTGCAAGTAATTTCCCTTTTTATACCTGCATTCCATAAGTAATCACTGAACTCATTTGAGAAATACTCTCCCCCTCCATCTGACCTTAGTCTCTTCAACTTATGACCTGTAATTCTTTCTGCATATGCATGATAGTGTTTAAATGTATTAAACACTTCTGACTTATCTTTGATCACATAGATAGTGATCCACCTAGTAGCATCATCAACATAAATCACATAATACCTTGATCCATTTATACTGAAATCTTTTGATGGTCCCCACACATCTGTGTGTACCAACTCAAGCTTCTCTGAGTGCATAAAACCATGCTTGGAATAGGAATGTTTATGAGCCTTACCTAATTGACATGCCTCACATTTGTATGTCATATGTTGACCTGCAACATTAGGCAATCCAAGCACTGAACCATTGTTAACCATATCTTTAATACCTCTTTCATTGAAATGTCCAAGCCTCTTGTGCCAAAGATCTAACTCAGAGATCTTATGTCCTCCATATGTGAACATAGCATGACCAATGTTGCCTTGAATCTTCAAGGTAAATAATCTTCCTTCTTTTTTTCCTGAAACAATCTGTTTATACCCTTGGCTAGGGTCTTCCACATATACTCCATCATTAGTGAACCTTACTTCATATCCCTTTTCAACAATTTGACCTACACTTATCAAATTCTTAGGGATTGTAGGAACATACAAGACCTTACTCAATAAGGTGCTTCCATCCTTGGCCTTCACTGATCCAATTGACTTCACATTGTGCTTTGTGTTGTCACCTGTTTGAACAACATGATTAAAAACTTTACTTTCCAAATCAGTCATCAAAGATATGTTACCACTCAGGTGATTGCTACACCCTGAGTCAATGTAGAAGACTCTCTGATCTTCATTCTGCCTTTCACAAGTTGCATTCATTATCAATGTTGAATCTTCCTTTTGATCTGAAGCATAATTGTAGTAAGTGTTGTTGTATTGTTGACTTTGGAATCCTCTACCTGCATTTCTTCCAAAGTAATTCCTTCCACCTCTACCTCTGTAATTACCTCTTTGATTTCTGCCACCTCTTCCTCTTGCATTATAATTTTGATTGTATCCACCATTATTCTGATTATTATGCCAACAATCATTAGCTAAGTGATTTGTCTTACCACAAATCCAGCAAGCTTTGCCTCCATCTTTGTTGTTCCTGCCTCTTCCTCTACCTTTGCCACCTCCTCTTCCTCTTAGGAAGTTGGCTTGAGTAGTTGTTCCTTCATCTTCACCTGCTTGTTGTTTTCCTTTGCTATTCTTCTTCTTGTCCTTTGAGTACATTGCATGACCTGTACTCTTGTCACCATCTCCTTTAACATCCTGCTCAAATGTTAGCATATGACCTAACAATTGATTTAAATCAGGAGTGAAATGGTCAAGTGAAAGTTCTGTAGACAAAATAAATGGCTTCCATTTGTCATCACCTCTCAACCCTGTAAGGATTTGCCTTACCAACTTATCTTCCTCAATGTCTTCATCAACAGCTCCTAAAGCATCTGCAATATCTTTCATCCTTGTTACATAGTCTGAGATGGATTGAGAGGCCTTCTTCTTGAAGGTAGTAAACTCTGCCCATAAGGATGCCTTCCTTGACTTTGTAGTGTTCTGGAAATGCTCCTCCAAAGCATTCCATATGTCAGTAGCACTTTCAAGACCTCTAATGTGAGGTAACAAGTAATCATTGACTCCCATATAGATAATGCTCCTAGCTTGAGCATCTTTCTTCATCCAATTTTTCAGATCTGCTAACTCTTCCCTAGTTGGAACACTAGGATCTCTGAACTCTGGCTTCTCTTCTTCTCCTGTGATATATCCAATTAAATCTTTGCTCATAAGATGAGCTTCCATCCTCATTGACCATGCAGGATAGTTTTCCCTATCCAATTTCTCTATCTGTAGAGCATCTCCCATCTTGTATCCACCTGTGTATTGAAAACTTCAAGCTTTACAAGCAATGTATGTACCTTTACTTCAAGTTAGACTCCTTTTGCCTTTCTTGATGTCGAGTAGTCTTCTCCTTAGGCTTTTGACTCCAAGCTTTCACTTCTTAGCTCTTCAAATGTTGAACTTCTTGAATCTGCAGCAGTCGGGACCTTCCTTTCCTTGATTTGATGTCTCCTGCTCTGATACCACTGATGGAGAGTGTTAATCTCCAAAAGAACAACCTACTCTTGAGTTTAGAACACCTCTATATCAAGAGTAAGTCAAAACCTTCACTAAATTATAGGTCCAATCTCCAAATTATCAAAATTAAGAAAATCTGTGAAGAAGGTGAAAACACAGAAAAGTCTGCTGCACAATTTCTTCACATTGACTTATCAAACATGTAAAGTTTTTGATGAAACTTTGTACGAATTATCTCCTAGGGATTGCGCATCACCTCCAAGTTAAATTACTTTAAAAGCTATAGTATAACTTGAGAAATCAATTTCACAAGTTACCTATGTCAGAAACTGTTACTCAGAACAGTCGATTCTACACCCCCAACTTCTTAACTTTGGTTCTCACAATGTCGAACCCGTTTTGCCAAATCCTTTTGACTGAAGATAGCTTATCTCTCAACTTAGATTTTAAGCTATCATATGTGTAAAACTTTACACTGTGCACTGAGCACTACTCATTTCTTTGGACTCGAAAAGTGCGCCTGTTTCAGAGAGCTGTGAACACTCAACACATGTGAATGTTCCTACCAGCAATTCTCTTCACCTGTTTACAATTAGACTCTGAAATTCAAACCACAAACTCATTAACTAACAACTTAGATATCCTCAAAAGGATTTCTCAAATGATCTACCACAGACGGAGTAGACGCAGAAACATCGGGCGCAACATTTTCCTTCATTTCAGAAGAAGACTACAACTGAAAAATGAGAGAGACTTCAACTTCTTTCTCAACTGTCTATTGACATTTACAATCACTAATTTCTCTATTCCTATGCTCATACATGGTCTCTCTTTTTCTTCTCTCTTCTGCTCTCTAATTGCCCGACATTTTTCAAAAGTATTTATAGACATCTATGTACAAACTCTCATCAAAACATAAGTATATGTAACCTATGTTATAACTAATGTACATATGTGTACATGTCCTTCACTCTTGTGAGTGTATCCATTTTCTTCACTCCAAATCTTCAATTGGTGATTGATATGCACCAACACTGCTAGACCTTGAAACCAATGGGAATTATGGTGAAATTTTTCTGTATATCCCCTAGGAGGGCCATCAATTGACATAGGTCCTGGGAATCCTTGAAATTCAGGTGTTTGAGCTGTGGGATGTGGCTTGACTAGTAATTCGCCAAATTTGACCACATGTACACTGGGGCCAGCTTCAGATGGTCCTTCTGTCTGCATGATGAATGATGCGAATGTGGAGAAGATCTACCACAAAAGAGTAGCACATTAGTACGGAAATTAATCATGATCCCAATAAAGTGAGACCGCAATCCCTTTCCATAACCGATGTGTAACCCATGTAGCCGAATGTTGTGAGGTGGTTTATGGAATGATTTTGCAAAACTAATGCAGGTCTCTAGACACCTACATGCTTCAGATAGTGCATACATTGCTTGATGAGATGCTATTACAAGTGATGTTGGGTTATAGTGTGTGGATTTGTACAAAGTTTAGTTGTGAATGAGTTATTACAAGGGTAGTGTTTAGTTGGGGTGGGAGTAATGTTAGACAATAAGTTTTGAGGAGACGTCTGGATACGTTTCGGTATCCACTTCCTAAGAGTTGCTAAGGGGGTGGTATGTTTCTGCAGAGGGACAAAAGGTGGTATTGGATGTGGTGGTGTTGAAGGGTGAAAAGATTTCTGAGGGGTATATATTACATGGCTGGAGTGTTGAGCTATAATACATTGTTTGGGTACCCATAACTGTGTGGGTGTGGTTCGTTTCGTAAGGTACTTCTTGGCAGTCCAAATCTGTCCACTGTTTGTACTTGTAGAAAAAGGTCAAGGAGATTTCAGATGCTAACTCTCCTACTGCCTTAACTTCTTCTTATCACTGTCTGTGTTGTTGAAAACTGGTGGTGCTTTCTGTCCTTTTGGCACCCATATTTGTCTTGTGCTGCTTGTTTTGTGATGCTGATACTGCTGCTTGTTTTGTGTCATCTGGTAGGGTCGTTGGTTTGGGTTCCTTATTCGTTGGTGACTCCTTGGTGGATGAGGTTGAGAGGTCGGATGGACACTCTGATTTGGAAAAGAAGGGAGGTCAAACACTTGCAAAACCTGCCCATTAGGAAGTGCTTTGTTTTGTATCAAAAATCTAGGCCAGTCCGTAGTAAATGTGGAAGGATGGGCACTGCAGGGTGTCGTGCCCATTTGGCCGCTGATGCAGTCAACCTGATCGCTGATGCAACCCACCTGACCCATCTGTTGGGCAGTGAACCCTTCTAGTTAGCAAGAAGACCAGGGGAAAATCTGTTGACATTCTTTTGAATAACAACTATCCATCGCCAAGCCCCCGTGGGTTGGGGTAGATGTATTCACATCGTGTATGAGGAGAGGAAGGTCCACCTCAAGGGTTCCCGTGCTCTAGCCTGACTGTAATGAATGGTCTCCTATCCACTATGCTAGGATGAGTACTTGACTTTGCTTGACACATGGCCATGGGGTATCTGGGTGTTGTTTCCAGATGGTTATAATATTCTCTCCCTAGTCCTTGTCTTCTTAGCTTCATGCACTTAATGCATTCTATTGCTTCTGCCTGAGCTTCTGTGCGTATTCTTTTTTCTTCCTCCTTACACTTCTTTGCCAACGTGAGTCATCTAAGCATATCCTCAGTAAGAGGTTCCTAATAAAGCTTGACTCTATAGCCACTAATGTAATTAGGAATTATGTCTCCTTCTAGGGTGGGTAATTGTACTACTCCACTTGTCGAGAGTCTGTTAATGATCATAGGTCCATAACCTCGCTTTTCTAACTTCCATGCATGTTGTTTCAGCGTATACACTAGGACTAAATCTCCTTCTTTTAACCTTTATCTTTCACATGTGCATCGAAATAGGCTTTCTGTCGTCTCTTTGTTGCATATATACCTACTGCTGCTTTCAGCCTGGTTTCTCCTAATCGTTCCAAGTCCATTATCCTTGATGATAATCATGACCGGTCCATTGATGTTCTTGTGCAACCTTAAGGGTTGGTATCAAGAAGTCCAAAGGAAGCACAACATTCTGAACAAAAACCATCTGAAAGGGAGTTGCATTGAGTACGGTCTTGTAGGCCACTCGATATGCCCAAACAACGTGATGTAACTGTTTGTCCCAATCTGAACGTTTTATTGTTCACGAGTTTCATCAATATGTTACAAAGGATCTTGTTAGTGCTTTCAGCTTGACCATTGGCTTGAGGATGATATGGTGCGGATTTCTTGTGAATCACCATAAAATCTTGTAACAAATATTCAATGACTTGGTTTAGAAAGTGAGTTCCTCGATCGCTCACTAACTGTATAGGCAGTCCATATCTTGTAAAGACATTTTCAAATAAGAATTTTGCAGTCGTGTGTGCATCATTCTTTTTTGTGGCCTTGGCCTCTACCCATTTTGTAAGATAATCCATTGCAACAATGATGTATTCAGCATGAGTACCTTTTGCAGGGGGGTTAATGGGTTCTACAAAGTCTATACCCCACTTAGAAAATGCATGTCCTCCCATCATGGGTTTCAATGGCATTTCATCTCTGCAAGTAGGAAACTGCGTTCTCTAGCACACATCACATCTCTTAACATAGGTATGTGCATCCATGTGAAGAAGGGCCCACCATAATCCTGCAAAGAGGATGGCTTTGATTATCCTATCGAGGTCAAAATGACCTCTTGCAACACCTTGGTGTGCAGTCTCTAGTATGCTCAAATAATCGCTTTCATGAGCACATTGTCTTAAGTATCCGTCTCGTCCTCATTTGTATAGATTGTCACCAATAAGTGAATAGTCTTGAGCTTCTTGCTCTAGACTGCATTGTCGTGCTAGGGTCATTCCTTGAGGAATGTTTTCACCCTCAAGTACGTCACTAAAGATTCACTCCATTCTGGTGTGAGAGACACGTGATATAACGTGGCATGTTCTACGGGTGGTCTTTCACAACAAATAGGGCATTCTCTACACATCTTGTAGACATCTTCTTCCATAGAAGGCCAATATACTCCTAGTCTATGCAGAGTCTGCAATGTACGATATTTTGAGTGATGTTGCTTTAATGCACCTACGTGTGCTAATTGCAACCAATTCGCATGTTCTGATTCATCTACACAACAAGCAAGAATCTTTTGATTATCCTGTTTATATATACTTCCTGCTATGATTTGATATCTTTGTGACTTGGTAATCACTCCTTCTTTGATCCTTATCCTGGGATTCTTGGGTCCATATGTGAGAATAGGGACTATCAGCTTAGCCCATTCTGGTACTATCTCAAGGTTAAACAAATATGCATCTGGTAATTCATCCACTATTCCTTGAGGAGCTTCTCCTGTGGTTAATCTTGAAAGGTGATCAGCTCTGAGGTGGGTTTTTCCTTTCCTGACTACGACTTCAAAGTCATATTCCATGAGCAATAGAAACCATCATATCAGTCGTCCTGTGCTACATGGCTTATTGACTAAGTATAGTAATGCTTGATGATCCGTGAAGAATTTGAACTTATTCGCCAACAAATAATGTCTGAATTTCTTTACTGCGTAGATCATTCCTAATCCTTCTCGTTCCGTAGTGGTGTAATTCTTTCTACTGCATTCAACTGTCTACTAGCATAAGCTATGGGGAGATCTATGTTTCCTTCATTCATGGGTTGTGCCAACACACATCCTATGGCATAGTTGGATGCATGCACATGTACATGGAATGGCTTACTCCAATCTGGGGTTGTCAATATAGGTGCTGAGCACAAATGTCATTTAAGTTCATTGAATGAATTCTCACACTCATCTGTCCATTCAAACTTGGTCAAAAGAGAGTACAGAGGCTTGGCTATGATTGCATACTTGTGTATGAATCGTCCGTAATAACCACAATGACCCATAAATGCCTATACTTCTTTTACGTTGTTTGGCCTAGGTAGATCTGCAATTACTTTCACTTTTTCTTCATCCGTAGATATTCCATTCTTTGATACAATGTGTCCTAGAATTTTGCCTTGTCTGACCATGAAAACACATTTTTTTGGGTTCAAACAAACCTGATATTCTTGACATTTGTCAAACACTTGCCTTAGTTATGGGATATGAGTCTGCCTTATATTCGAATGTGCATGCCATCGACATAAACTTCCAAATTCTTGCGTAAGAATTCCTTAAACACATGACACATGAGTCGTTGGAAAGTGGTAGGTGCATTTGTTAGCCCAAATGGCATTACACAAAATGCAAATATGCCCCATTCTGTGGCAAAAGTCATCTTGTGTTGATCTTTTGAAGCAATGGCTACTTGATTATAGCCTGAGAAACCATCAAGAAAGCTGTAAACTTCCTTGCCCGCAACTCTTTCCAATAAATGTTCTGTGATAGGAAGATGATAACTATCTCTAATTGTGGCGGCATTAACTTTCTTAAGGTTAATACACATACATAATTTTCCATTCTTTTTGGGCACAACCACAATGGGGGATACCCATTCAGTATGCTCAATTTCGTAAATGAATCTTGCTTCTATCAAACGATCTATTTCTTCCTTAATCTTAGCAGCGTAGTTATCATTGTACGTGTATGGTTTCTGTTTCGTAGGTTTTGCATGTGGAGTCATAGGGATTCTATGGGAGCATATATCCGGGTCTACTCCTTTCAAGCCTTTGTAACTCCAAGCAAACACATCTCTATATTCGCATAGTAGGGCAATTCATTCTTGTTCTTCTTCATTCATCAAATCATGCCCTATGTATGTACATTTTCTTCTTCTCCTTCTATGCTCACTATGATTTTTTTGCTTTCTCTCGATTGTCACTCTTCTCCAACATCAGCTTTTCTTTTAGGCATTCGTACCATGATTTGTCTATCGTCTATTTCATACTTCTTGAAGTTCTCCGGTACTTCCATGAGTGGTTCTTCTTCTTCTGTTTTAGGTGATTCCTTTCTCTTCTTTTGTTTGCTTTCTCTATCTCTTATGGATGACTCAATTCATTCCATTTGACTTTCTTTTTCCTCCTCAGGGGTTTTGGCTTCTACAAAATAAAGATATTCCTCTTCTGTGGAACAAAAGGGTTCCATGATGATGGATTCTAGGTCCTCGTCATCACTACTCTCGTCCTGTTCTTGGCTCACTGTCGTGCATTCTTCTAGGATAAAGTCTTCCTCAACAGGTTCAAACCTAAAAATGGAAATATCATATTCGTCCTCATCACAATGAGGGGTCCATTGTTCTTCATTCACTGCTATGTCCATCGTAGCTAAGATTTCTACCCAACCGTGAGGCTCGAATTCCTTGTTTGGAAATACTATAGGTGCATACGCTGGGTCTTGAAGGGTTCGTGGATGTTGTTCTAAACCTAAAGTCTTGGCTTCTAACCGTTCTTCCTCTTGTTTCGCTACTTTAGATATCCATAGATGAGTATCCTCGTGCAACCATGAGGGATCTGATTCCAATGAGTGTACTGATTCTATCTTTCTTGTGTCTTATGGATGGTATTCCATTGTATTAGGGGTACATCTCGATGGAAATAGATTTTCAGATTGACTTTGGTAGTCACTTACAATGAATTAGCTCCCCAATCTTGTACGATTTGCAACTGATGCATGAATGGTCATCCTAAGATCATCTCATAAGCATGATTTTTCCCAAAATCAGAAATGGCGAAAGTATGCTCAAACTCCACACCACAAGTGGTGAGAGATATGCCTTCTAGTAAGCCTAATGGTTTCTCTATATGTCCGTCAACCATTTGTAGCTTCATCCTGGTGGGTCTTAATGCTGGCTTACCCCAACGTTTCATAAAGCAGTAGTAGCGATGGCTACTCCGGCTCCTGAATCTAAGATGGCTTTTGTGGTGTAGCCTTGATGGGTTATTGGAAGATACATGTTACCTTCCTCTCCCTTGCTTACATCTCAGATTCTTTCTACGGGTATCTCTGGTACCTTCTCGTGTGATCCTATCTAAGAGGGAGTAGTAGCAAGCTCAGGGAATTGATTTGCTACATGCTTCCACAATTCTGGTTTAATCTTTAACAACTCCTCCATAGTGAGATGGCACTGTACTTTGGTTTTCTTTATTACTTCCATGTTTCTAGGGATTACTGATTCTTCATTCCTCACTAATATCGTGGGTGCTCTCATGCTAATAGACTTGGCTTCCCAAGGTCTTGTGAACTGAGGTAATTCTTGCAAAGAATTGGATTCAGTGTGTTCACTCAGTTGTTCTTCCTCTACCTTGTCATAAATTGAGGGGATGTCTTGGGGAAATTGCTCTTGCAAGTCATCTATTTCTTGAATAGGAGGATGGGTTCCTTGTTCTTTTCTCCACTTCTCTTCTTGGATTTCTCTCTGAAATTCGTGTGAATACTTATGTATGGAAGACAGGTTGTCTTCAATTTCTGTATTCGGCACTTGAGATAGGGATGGTGCATTCCTTTCCTGTATCTCCGAGACCATACGGTTCCTATGCTGCTTCTTTTTCTCGTTGCTATCAATCAGGTATTCTAGCCTCTCCAGTAGTCCTTGAAAGTGTAATTCTGGTTTTGCCAAGTTGTTCCAATTAAGATAACGAGAGGCCTCAAACATAGTTTGTGCTAATTCTACCATCTTCATGCAAAGTTTAGTCCTCTCAATTTCTAGATCTGCTCTCCGGTAGTTCTTAATTGTTTCGGCTATCTCGGGTCCTTCCTTTATTCTAGCCTGATATGCATGAAACATCATGTCTAGGTTTTCTGGTACGGGTTCCGCTAGAACTGATCCTGACCTTTGAGCTAGATTCTCTTGATTCAATTCTTGAGAAGTCAATTCTAGGATTTTAGCTCTAGATTCCTTTAGACTTCCTTCCAACTCAGTTATCTTTTTACTCCATTTCCTCTTAATTCTTTCTCTGGAATCTTTCCATGATTTTGTCTTTTTGTTACTAGATTCTCCAACTTCTTTAGTTTTGGCTATTTTCTCCTGATTAAGCTGTTGATTTTGTAAGAGCACCTGGGCTCCTGTTATAGCTTGGATAGGCACATATGTAGGGTTGGATCCATCTGCATTATGTACAATACCTATCACGTTGATCGGTGTCACTTTTGAAGCATTCATAGGGTTCTTGAGGCAATCTTTGATGATATGCTCTTTACCACACTCGGCACAAAAGCCTTGTATGTTATAGTATTGTGATTGTCCTGCTATTGGAGGATGTGGACAATCCTTTATGAAATGATCTCCTTGGCACCTAAAGCATGGTCCTCTTGGGCCCTGTGGTCTTTGTTGTCTCAATTGGGGAAGCAGATTAGGGTTGGCATACATCACATTAGCATAATCGGGCTCCCAATTGGGTTCCAATGGTGGACTATCGTATTGATATGTTTCCACATGTTCTAGTGACTCTGTGTAATATGCAGGTGGACTATCTACATGAGTAGAGTCAAGACCGTTAGAATTAGGGTCACTTTCTGTGATCAGGGGTGAAGAAGGCACTAAAGCCCTATTGAGGTTCTCTTCTGCAGCAACACATTTAACTGGGATGACATTAGCTGGTGGAGGTGGTTGCTGTGCTAAAACAGGTTGAGGTCTCTGTTGAGCCTGGTAAGGATAGTTCTGAGGAGGCCTATAGTAATGAGGTTGAGCATTGTACTGACCTTTATACCTACCTGGTTGGGGGTATGCTTGTGGGTAGTTATGTCGTATTACTTGTTTGTTGTAAGGGCAATCCTGAGCCGTGTGATTTGTGTATCGTCTCTCAATTGTATAGTATTGGCCACTAGGGTTTGCTTGCAGTTGTGTTGCATTAGGACACACATTTGCCATATGATCACCACCATAGGTGTAACAATGCTTGTTTGTTGTTAACCTTGGTATCTGTTTACTAGAAACTCCTAGTTTCTGGGCCACTTTTTCTGCTAGGTCTTCTATTGAACTAGAAAGTTTTGAGGATGCTAGAGATGAACAATTTGAATCCTTATAGACCTTTGAGAGTTCCAACTCGTCTCCTAAGTTGTCCTCAATGTCTATACAAATTCTCACACATTGCTCTAATGTTCTGGGTTCCTTCAAATATACATAGGAGCGTAGTTTAGAGCTCAGGAGGCCATCTAAAAACAATGACACCTGCTTGGCCTGTGAGGTAATTCTTGCATCGGACATCTTTCCCCACGTATTGTCTAAACCTACATCCTGCAAGTCTAACTATTTTCTGAGGGGTCTGTTTGACGCTATGAATCAATGAAGAAGTATCATGTCTGATTCCACTTTTAGAGAACTCCGTGATGAAAGACTCTAACAAGTGATGGATGTCTCTAAATTGCCTTTGTTGCAATGGTTGGAACCAAGTTAAAGTAGTATTCTTTAATGTTAGTCCAAATGCATTTTATTGCGTGAACATGTCTTCTACTTGCTCTGCTTGTAGCACTTGCTTAAACTCTGCAACATGATCATAGGGATCTCCTGTCCCATCGAAATAGTTTTTCATTGACTTTACTAATTGAGTGGGTCTCAATATCCTTGGGTGTTCACGTGGTCTAGGTAGAGGAAAATCATCTCTACCACCTAGTATTCTAGGTTCTCTTTGTCTTTCCGCTCTATCGGTGTCCATGGTTGTTCTATCTCTCCCTATGGGATGAGTGAAACTTACTTCTGGTCTCTCTTTGTTCTCTTCCCTTTGAGTACCATGGGCTGAGGATGTCCCAGCACCCTGACGGCTCGTGTTTACATTTGCTCGAGATGGGGGGAATACTAAATCGCATCTCCATGTGTAGGTATTTCTTGCATGCTGTGGTACTACAAATACTCCTTCTGAAGTTTCATCCAGGTATACAACCTTTCCCGGTGTATCTGTGTCCTTAAGTTCGTAAACCATGCTGGAGCTTACCTCACTAGGTTGTTCCATCCTGTATCTCCAAAATGCTTCGTCAGTTTCCTTATTAAAAAACAACTCTATGCTTCTATTGTCTTGAGGGATCCAACCTAGGATTAGCATTCTTGTCAGTACATATTTCCCTCTAGGTGTCCTAGGTTCATCTCCTAATGGTTCATTTCCTTGGGTTCTTGCTTCCGTCTCTAACTGAATTACACCAAACTCATTGGTATTATTTGGCTGAGTACTTAGGATGTACATTGTTCCTTCTTTGTCTATGTATGCGTCTCTCTCGAATTTCACCATTGGACGTTCCAATCCAATGGGTTGATCAGGATTGTGCATTTGCACCACTTGTCTTCACAAACCATCCTCATAGATGCGAGCACCTAAGTGGTTGGTTCTGAGAAATTCTAATTGACATCTGTAGGGTCCTTCGGGTCTTTCCAAGTATGCTATGTTTAACCCTCCTTCTGGTCTTTCTGTGCTAAAAGCCATTTTTGATTCACTCATATCTGAGCTCAACTTGTAAGGATAACTATTCAATTGTTGAGCCCATGAACGTGGAGTAGTTCTTACACTTGCTTCTGAGGATCTAAGGCTTCGTCAGTCTGACTTACCTATATGCTTGCCTGATCTAAGGTTCATGAATTTACTTCCTGGCACTCTCTGATCGTCAATGGTTCTTTGTTCTTAATTGCTTGGTTCCTTTTAAATTCCTTTAAGTTCTTGTCTTGTCTTACTGTATGGGTCAGGAATCGACTTTTCGTTGTACTTTTGAGTTCTCGTTCCATCAGACTTAAGTTATTTCCTTTAGGTTTTCGTATCGCACACTTTCACTTTAGTCTTGGACTTGAAAAATTTAAGTCTCTTGAACTTGATCGTTCCTATCATTCTTCTAATTTAATCCACAATGCTACCGTTTAGCCTAAGCTAATAATTGCATGAGGGGGTTGAGTAATCTTCCAACCTCAAGTCAGCTCCTTTGATTGCTCTGTTGCCCAAGAAGTCGCACTTCCCAAGTCTTTCCTTGATTGCCTTTGATAACTCTTGCTAGACCTATAAAAATCCAATGTTTAGACCAATGTTTATGTGGATGTTCAAGCACTTGAGTATATACACACCTTTTAGGTCCCTTTTTCCTTTATCGTCACGATGGTCTGTCTTGAGAATAGGTGGATATGGTGAATTTTTTGAATTTTTTGGAGTGGAAGAAGATGATGCGGTGATGAAGAAGGAGTGTAGAGGAGAAGAAAACACAAAAAACTAATAAAAGACAACAACAAAACCTGAAATTTTTACGTTCCAGTGCAAATTCTTGCTAAACTGTTACCATCACACGTTCATACTAGACTCGATCCCCGACAACGTTGCCAAATGTGGTGTTGCTCTAGCAAATGGTAAGGACCATGTTAAGAAGCTCCACCTCCTTAATGTCAATCAGTGGAAGAGATAGGAGTGATATGAAGATTGTGAATGTGAATGTAGTGAGAGTGAAGGTGACAAGCATAGAGATGCACACACACATACACACACATGTATGAGACAAGCAAGACACAGTGGAAGGTAGGAAAATAGACTCTACTATGCAAGATCTCAATTACAAGGTCAAGTTCACTCTAGCTCATACAATTCTACACTAGCTAACCTCAAAAATGAGCTCTCTAGCTCTTTTTATAGTTTTTAGACTAGTTTTGACCGGTTTCACATCTAGTGATCGGCATAGTTAAAAAATAGGTTCTAGGTGCTATTTGAAGGTCTAAACGATGTCTAAAAATAGCCAAAATTGGTAGGCTCATTCTACCTAAGCTTCTCAAGATCAAGGACTCCTCGGCTTGCACAAAATGCAGCTATGAGTTACAAAAGTGGTTGTTCTATGTTACATATGGTATAAGAGTGATGAAAATCACTGTTGAGAGTTTTTGAAAAGTATTTATAAAACATATTTGTTTGAAAAATAATCTGTATGGCTCCCCACTACTTCATTGTGGTCCACCTTCACATGCTTCCGCATCGTCTATGCCTTTGGCTACTGCCAACAGTGGTCTTTTTGTACCCTTGGTGAATTTTTATGGACCTTTCTGCTTTACCTTGCACATGACATCTCGTTGAGTTTTCCTATTTCTTGATTTGCAGTTGGTCGGATTGCTTTAGGTATCCATATGCATTGTTGTGTCCTCTAAGATTCTATTGGAAGCCATACACGAAGAATTCTTGGTTTATCCGATTGCGATTGCAAATAGTGGTTGTTTCTTTGTTTTTCCACTGAATGGCTGATCTGCTTCTATGTTGATTTGAGTGGTTGAAGCGTTTGATCCTTCCGTACCCATTGTAGATGAGTATTACATGGATGTGATCTTCGGACAATCAACATCCATGTAGGTTTTCTTCTTATAGTGTAGATAGGTTGAGAAGTAATGTTCCCCGCTCTCTCTTAGGCTCATTTCTCATGGGCAAGGTGGTCACACCATCATGTAACACTTCCCTATTTGTAGACAATTCTAGATTAAGGCATTCTTGGGATATACTATTCATTGATTCATTTTCTTTCTCCTCCTTTAAGTTCTCTTCCTTAGGTTTGATGACATTATGGACTTGCAACGACCTTTCTTCTAGCAAACTAAAGATTTATTTATGCCCTATTTTGGCATATATGTATCCTTGTGCAAGATGTATGCTCACTGCATTCTAAATAATCTAGTCTTGCCCTAGGATCAGGTCTTCGTCTTTGCATACCAAAACTTTTTGCTCCATAGTGGAATTGCCTAAGTGAAGGGACATTAGGGCTTCTCCGATAGAGTCTATGATTGGACCTCCAACCCCTATCATACATGCTTTAGTGGGACTTATGTTCATTTGGAGATGAGTGGTTAACGACACTCGTATACATCCTAGAGCCGCTCCTGAGTCAATCAGAGCATCCACTAGTTGATACTCTATGTTTTCAAATCCTAGGTTTAAGTATGGTTGGGAGATGCTATAGCTCGTATTACTTGTATTATTGACTTGGAAGTTGGCCATGGGTATAGGTTCCTCTCTTGTATCCACTCTTTTCATCTCTTGATATACCCTAAGGCTTCCCGGTGTGCTTCTTCTCTAATCCTCTCTTCTTCTTTTTTTCGATTATGTGCTCCTACGAGTCGTGCTAACATTTGATCTGTTAATGGCTCCATATATCCTTTCACTCTACATCCGCTTATGTACATATTGGTTAAATCTTCGGGCAACCGTTTTTATGGTTTCATTTGGGTTTTGTTTGAAACTATGAATTAAGGATGACGATTGTGTTTAATCCCTCCCTTGGTAAATTCCCCAATAAACTCTTAGAAAAATTGTTTGATATTTCCAAAATGATTGGGATCCAATGGTTGGAACCAAGTCCAGGCGGTTCCCATTTCTATTCTCCGTTCCTTGGTGGGATCCAAAAGCGTTGTGCGAGGTAGTTGCCTGCTCTCGAGGAGAGAATACAAACAAGCCCATGTATTTCAACCTTGACCTATCCATGTACTGGCCAATACCTTCTTTGGTTTTGTTCTACGTATGTAACTCTAGACTCATCTTCCAGATCCTTCAGCTCATAGATAGTCACTGGGCTTATTTCTTCTCCTTGTGTTGGTAAATCGATTTGTAAAAGCAGGTGTGACCCATGGATCAGGTATACGTCCAACAGGTAATCATCTTGAGGTATCAAATCCCCTCTCAAGACTTGAGTCACCACAGTCTCGCCCCTTGGGGTAGTCACTGTGTCTTCATGATTAGATCTTCTAAAAGTTCCTTGTCCTTCTATTTCCCCTCTCTCATTGATTTGGACAGGGTTTTCAGTCACTACATAGATTTGACCTATTTTGTCCATGTAAAGTCCTCCTTCGTACTTGATTGCGGGTCTTGGAACTATTGCTGAATTGGTTGAGTTGACCATTCTTGCTACTCACCTATTTATGTCATCAAGGTAAATAAGGATTCCCTGCCGATTAGTGGTCACATAGTGCAGAGAGGTCCGGTATTCCCCGTCTATGGTGGACATAAAGTTCTCTCTCAGAACTGAACCATGCATGTCCTCTGAGGCCATGGGTAGCTCCTCCTCTGAGGCATGTTTCTCTCTCCCCTTCACTCTTAGCCCACTGTACCACTCAAGAACTCACTCAAAACCTCCTGTCTCCCCCTGCGATACAACGTGTGGATTTGATCACGTTTGTGAGTGTTCTTTGTATTTTCTGAGTGTGTTATGCACCTGCTTGCCACGATACGACTCTCGCAATACTAGTCACTGCTCTCCATGATACTTGTTCAAACAAGTGACTAGACAATGAATATTTTTTGTGTTTTATGGCCTTGGTTAGCCAAGTGCTTGAACTAAACTAAACTAGATAATTTTTTTTGGAATTTTCTCGAAGTGTCCTACTTCTCTTATCCTTAGTCCTCGCTCTTTCCTAATCCTAACCCTTTCCTCACTTCCTCACTCGTAAATCTAAACCTAGACACTCATTACACACACTCCTAAAGTGTGAAGTAACAAGTGCTGAAATACTTAATGACTTTCAACTGACTGAATTCACCTCCACAAGTACGATTCATTCACTCATTAGCTATAACCATCACGAAGGCACCTTGGTTGGGCTTTCCCCAGTAACGACACCAAAAATGTGTGTACCTAAGTCGTGAAGTCTTAGGGACTTGTGTCGATGAGACTGTACCTTGATCGCCTCACAAGTGCATATAGTGGTGGATTAGTACAGATTTAATTATCAATCCATGGAATTAGACATACCAAGTGTATGAAGACATGTGCACACGTGATGGTAAGTGGAGTAACTAAGCCACAATGCATGATCCTTGTCTCAACTACCTCTCCAACTCACTAACTCTCTGGAAATGCACATCGTGATACCATTTACAGTAGTAAGCACAAATTCAAAATTTTCTCTCAACTCCAACCTTTGAAATGGTCATTAGTAGATTTATTTCGAAGCACTCGATGAGACACATATAATGGCAGTATTTTCAGTCAAATATGACAAACTTACTTCAAGTTATGGGAAAAATAGTGAATGGTTGATGCCATGATGGTAGAGAAGTGAATAGAAAAATAATGGAGCTAGAAGAGTCCAAATGCCAATGAATAAGTGTATCAATGGAGTAACTCGACCACTGTATAGTTTACAAAACCAAAAATCTGGAAAGATTTTGCCAAAGTATCCTCTGCAAAATGAGCGTATGAACAGTGTCAAAATATCATAAAACTACAAGAACTGACATGTTTACGTGCATAGTGAATCATTGACTCCACTCCATATAATCAGTTACGCAATAGAATCCAACTAGGCTTATCGAGCACCTATGAACAACTATCATACATCTCCTATGGCGAGGTTGGGTAATTCTTCCACGTGCATCACTGAAGAGACCCCAAGATTTGGGTGTCTCCCAGCTAAGAAAACCTCACTGCGACCCTCTTTATCAAACATAAAAGGCTTTATGCAAAAATGTAACCGCTATATCAATGACCACATGACATACATAAGCGGTATCCATAGAAGCATACATGGTGTGTATGTGCTCAATATATGGTTGTATAAGCTCATAGACTATGCAAAATCTATCAATGATTCAACATGTGTAGTTCAAGATTCTCAAGCTATCTCATATGCAAAGCTTTGGCATGCACACTTTGGTCATTTGAACTTTACTAGTTTGCTATGCTTGTTGAAATCTCAAATGGTATCCTCTCTGCCTAAACTTGAGGCACTTGGTAAACATGTCTGTGAAGGCTCTATTTTGGGCAAAATGAAGCATTCATCCTTCCCAAAAGATGGTTGAATTCGAGCTACTAAAAAATTGTAGCTTGTTCAGAGTGATGTTTGTGGTCTTATGCAAACACCTTCTTTTGGGAACTACCTTTACTTCATGAGTTTTATTGATGATTTTTCTAGGCATGCATGGGTGTATCCATCGAAAGCAAAGTATGAAGAATTCATGTGCTTCAATTAGTTTCTGGTTCTGGATGATCAGCATGTAAAATGGGCACCCTCCGTTTTGATCGAGGCGGGGATACATGCCTTTAGAATTTAATGTGTTTCTAGTTGAGTGTGAGATAAAACATCAGTGTAGAATGTTGTATACACCTCAACAAAATGGTTTTGCTAAAAGAAAGAACATGTCTCTCATGAAGATGGTGGATTGTATGGTCAAAATTCAGGCTTTGCCACATAGTTTCTGGATTGAGGTTGTTATGTATGCAACATATGTACTTAGCTGGTGTCCCACCAAAGCACTTCAATTTATCACTCCATATGAGGTTTGGCATGGTCGCAAGCCATCTGTTTCTCATCTATGTGTCTTTGGTTGTTTGGCATATGTATTAGTGTCAACAATGTAGAAAATTGGATGATAAAGTAGTGAAATGTTTTTTTTGGTTACAACTATGAAAGCAAAGGTTATCTTTTATAACATCCATAGATTAAATGCATTTTGGTTAGCCATGATGTTGTTTTTGTGGAAGATGCACTTCATTCCATTTCTAATGCAAATTTAGATGATGCACTTGTTGAAGTGAGGGTTGATATAGAGGAGGCAAAAACTATGCTTAAATGATTGGTGCAGACTTTTTGAGATAGAAAATTAAATGCACCTCTATCATATCATACTCGTTCAGGCTCTCATAGTGCTTCTTTTGCATCAGATTTCCTTGCAATGACTACCTCTAGTCTTTGTGATGAGAACGAGCCTGTTTTTTTTATGAAGCAAAAAATTCTAAAAATTGGATGGCTGCTATGCAATCATAATGTGATGCCATTATGAGGAATGGTACTTGGTCTTTATGGGATTTTCCTCCAACCAAAAAGGCCATTGAAACTAATTGGGTATAGAAGTTGAAGTGTAAGCCTAATGGAATAGTTGACAAGTATAAGGCCAGGCTTGTTGCAAAAGATTATATTCAAGAAAGAGGCATTGATTTTGATGAAACCATTGCACCCACATGTGGAATGACTACTGTTGGTAGCATTTGTTCACTTGCAACCCATCATGGTTGGAATGTACATCAGTTAGACATTAAAACTACATTTTTGAATGGTGACTTACATAAAGAAGCATACATTTTTCCTCCTCATGGTTTTGTGCAAAGAGAGCATGAAAACAAAGTGTGCAGGTTGAAAAAGGCATTATATGGTTTGAAGCAAGCACCACCTGCTTGGTATGAAAAGATATGTGCCTACTTGATTGCACATGGTTTTGAGAATAGCCCAACTAAGAGCACCTTATATGTTAAGCATGCAAATGATGTGCTTCTAATCATTGTTGTCTATGTTGATGTCATGTTGTTGACTGGTCCTAATGAGAAGCATATTGCTGATTTTAAGGATGATTTGCATGCCTCATTTGAAATGTCAAATTTGGGTCATTTGCATCATTATTTGGGCATTCAGTTTATGCAAGTTGATGGTGGAATGACTCTCAAACAAAATATGTTGACAGATTATTGCAATGTTTTGGCCTTGAACATCACAGACATGTTGCCACTCCTATGGAAACATGTTTACGGTTGAGTCTTCATGATGTTGGAGATGATTTTGATGTTGTTCTCTATCAGCAAGCTATTGGATGCTTGATTTATGTATGCATAACTTGGCCTGATATTCAATTTTTTGTCTCATCGATGAGCAGGTTTATGCAGTGCCCAGGTTTCAAGCATCGAAAGGCGGTTAAGCACATCTTTTGCTACTTGAGTGGTACCCAGTTACTTGGATTGTTTTATCCCAAGGGGGGATCACTACCACTAGATTTACATGCTTTTTTTTGTACTCTAATTGGGTTGGTTGCTATGACACTTATGTGTCCACTAATGGTTTTTGCTTTGTGCTTGGTAGCTCAAGCATATCTTGGTAGAGCAAGAAGCAACCTACTATGGCCACTTCTAGTTGTGAGGCTGAGTATAGGGTATCTTTCACAACGACTATTGAGTGTGTGTGTGTGTGTGGCTTAGATGCCTTTTTGCTAATTTGGGCGTTGGTTAGTCTTCTGCCACCACCATCTTCAATGATAGTCAGAGTGCATTTGTGATTGTGAGGAACTCTATGTTCCATGCTCACACGAAGCACATTGAGGTGTGTTATCATTATGTCAAGGAGAGGTTCTCTCATTATGTCAGGGAGAGGTTCTCTCATTATGTTAGGGAGAGGTTCTTTGCGAGAGAGATCAGTTTGGCATATGTGCCCACACAAGATAACATTGTAGATCTTTTCACAAAGGCTCTATGAAGCTTTTGACAAATCTTTGGGCTTACTTCATTTTGTGGATTGCTCTCTTTCCACATAGCTTGGCACTTCCTTATACATGAGTGCTAGCTCCTTATTCACCGCATCACTCCAAGGGGGCATTTGTTGATATATTTTAGTAGTGATGTGTGTGAACACACCCTTTCTTTCTTGAATTTAGCTTGAATATATTGGATTGAATTAGTTCCACTCCCTTGAAAGTCTTTGAAGTGAAATTTCCAATAATTTCTCTCGATTCAACTCGTTGATATCTTTCACAATTCTCTGATAGTATCATGATTCTGTTGAAAAAACATCATTGTCTCCGTAGAAAAACCTTTTTCCTTAATTCACTAAGAGAAATGTTACTTGAATCTTTTAAAAAATATCAATGGAGATAATTTCATAAAATAGTGTTATGTTATGATTTTGTGTTCACAATCATCATCAATGAGTAAGCGTCTTTTCCACAATTCCCTCAAAGAATCACAAATTTTGAAGTATTTTTATAGCAATGTACCGTGGTCTACTCACCTTCTCAATAGCTCCATGATGATCTCCTGACAATAGAAAACCACCCTCGAGACACCGCACATAGTGCTCTGCACTGACTTGAATAATACACAAAAAAACACAATACACAGAGAGCACGAACATAGATTTCTTGGGAGCTACAAATACAATCGAACTAACAACCTATGGCTGACCAGTTATGCTTTATTAAAGAACATATACAAAGTGTCTGATGGCCATTTGGCCTTTTACATGGACACTAATGGTAACAATCTCCCACTAAAGGCCAAAATGGCCAAAGTGTTTATGGGAGAAAAATAAAGAATGATAAAGAATACCTGAGTGTAAGTATACAAACTATACCTCCCACCTCATGGGCATGTTACACAGTATACAAGTAATTGTGTAGGATCATGAATCAAGTAACCCCCATCAAGTGACAACAGTGTTAAAAGATATCCTATGGTAGAGCTTTATTCAAAACATCAGTAGCATTATCTTGAGTATGAACCTTGTCAAGAATAATGCAGTCAGTGGCTAAGCAATCTCTAATGAAGTAATACCACACCTTAATGTGCTTGGTCTTTGCATGATAGATTGGATTCTAAGCCAATGCAATGGCACTCTAACTATAACTGAGCAAACGAGGTACATGCTGAGGTAGACCCATATCACAAGCAAGATGGGAAAGCCACAATGCTTTAGATACCCATTTACATGGTAAATCTTTTTTGCCCTTTGGCAAAGGTACTAAATCCTAAGTACCATTCTTATGAATAGAATCCAACTCACTCTTCATGGCACGCTCCCACTTGACATGATCCTTTGTCTACATAGCCTCTTTGTAGTAAGAAGGCTCACCAGCATCTGTTAGCATAACAAAATCCAAACCTAGAACATATCTATCAAGTGGATGTGAGACATGTGTAGAGCGTCTCAATGGTTGTTGAATAGGAACATTTGCATACTGATCCGATCAGATATTCTCTTGAATATCCCTATGTGTAGAATTTTTATGCATGCAAACTAGAGTACTAATATCCTCAAACACCACTCTTCTCACTTCAACCTCCTCAATGGGTTGTTTATGCATCTTAGACTCATTGAAAATGACATCACTAATTTTGATCACTAAACATGTTTGAGGATCCCATATGCAATATCCAAATTGAGCTTCTCAACCATATCCAAGAAAAATGCATTTCTTTGACTTATGGTCTAGCTTTTGTCTAAGATTCTTGGGTATATGAATATATTCTTCACACCCAAAAACTCAAAGATGATCATAATATGGTGGCTTCCCTATCCATAGCTCTTGTGCCACTTTTAGACCTTTGGCAGTACTAGGTGAAAGGTTAATTACATGCACTACAGTCAATATTGCTTAAAAGCCTTGTGAAAGGTTTACATGATGGAGCATAGAAACTACTCTATCTTGAATAACTATATTTATCCTTTTAGCTACACCATTTTGTATTGGAGTATAGGGAGTTGCAAAATCTCTACAAATTCCTCTAGACTGACAGAAAGGTTGAATTCATGTGAGGTATACTCACCCCCATTATTTGAACGTAAAGCTTGAAGCTTAGTTCCCTTTTCAGTCTCAATTGAAGCAAGCCATTTTTTGAAAATAGGGAATACCTCATCCTTCGATTTGATAGGATATACCTAGACTTTTCTAGTAGCATCATCTATGAAAGTGACAAAGTAAAGAGAACCACCTAATGACCTTGTGGGCATAAAGGCTGAATTGAAGAGTCAATGTGTGTGTTTTATGCACATTCCTAGTTTGCTTTCCATATTGACAATGCTCACAAAATGAAAAATCAAAGAAAGACAACATAGGTTAGTATCCAGAACAAGAAAGATTTTCCATTCCACTACGAGATATATGGCCCAAATGGCCACGCCAAATACAAGCTAGAGGTTGTCCAATAGCAACTAACAAGTGTTCTTTTTGTGATACAGCGAAAGGATAAGGTGAGACAATTTTGCTTCCTTTTGCAATAACCATATTTCCTTTTGATAGGCAAAATGAATGAGCATAGAAGACCACTTTGTAACCTAGGTCATCAAGTTGACCAACTAACATCAAACTACAGGATAACTGAGGTACATGGAGTACATTATGCATAGAAAATTTTGAGCCATCAATGAATTGTGCAACCCCATCTCCAATCCTGACAACATCATACTAGTAGGAGTCCCAAAGTCTCATAGTACCAAGAGACTTTGCTTCATAAGTAGAGAACCATTCTCTATGTGGTGCTACACAAAAAGAAGCACCAAAATCTAGCAACCACATGTGGGAAAGAGAATCATCCATAAGAGCCTCATTAAGCACACCACTATCAAGTGTCAACACATCAACATCATCAGAAATAGAATTGATTTCTCCAGTCTTCATGGTTGAAGTAGATGGTGCAAGTAATTTTTTAAGATGCCCATCAACATTCTTCCCTTTAACTTTAGCATTCTTTAACACATAACAATCTTTATTCATGTTTCCTTTCTCATGACAATAATGGCATTTGATATCCCTCTTCCTTGATTTACTTCTACTCTTAGTCTGTTGAGCATTCTTTTCCTTGTTCTTGGTCTTGCGACATTGCTGATTCTTTCCTTGGTAAGAATCACGAACATTATATGCATCTCCACTCTGAGTGCCAACCATAGATTTTCTATGAATCTCCTCACTCAAGAGTGATCCACATATTTCATCACATACCAGTTTACCACCAAGTGCACTATTGCTAATAATTGTGCAAAACATATCCCATGATGATGGCAAGGTGCATAACATTCAAATGAGAAACAACACCATCTGTGTCCTTCATGTGAAGATCGTATAACTTTCTCATAAGATACACTCATTTGATTTCTTTTTCATATTTATTACATAATTTCTTCCAAAGATTTTTTGCACTTTCATAGTCCAATACTGTAATGTAAACATTATCTTCCAGGTGCAATCAAATGGTAGACCTAACCATTTCATCAAAATCATCAAAATCATCTTCATCCATGTCAAGAAGCTTCTTTGAGATTCCATTACTGGCTTCCATTGCCTCCTCTGAATCATCACATCTTTAATCTGGCTCTTCCATAGAGCAAAGTTTGTGCGATCAAATTTTTGGACCTCAAATTGGTCTTTGCCCTCCAAGTTATAGCTCTTCCTCAAAACAATGGCACTAGACCCTGATATGCTAGACATGCCTGAGATCTCTAATGCCATGATGATAGATAACTGAATAGAATGATAATGGAGCTAGAAGAGTCCAAACACCACTAAGGGTAAAAAAGGATGACCAAGTGTCATATTCTGGGAAAAAATTCAGTAGAGCCTTCCCATAAAAATGAGTGAATGAACAGTAATGACCAACCAAAAGGATTATGTGAGAATAAATGTGCTCACACCAATAATTGTATCAAGAAGTAAATTGACCACTATATAGTTGACAAAACCAAAAAAAAGGAAAAAATTTTCCAGAGTTTGCTCTACAAAATGAGCATATGACCAATGTCAAAATCTCATAAAACTGTAAGTAATGACATGTAAGCCCGCATATCAAATCACTAACTCCACTACGTATAATCAGTTAACCCAAAAAAGCCAACTAGGCTTATTGAGCACGTATGAACAACTAGCATGCATGTCCTATGGTGAGGTTGCGTAAGTCTTCCACCTACATCACCGAAGAGACTCCGACATTTGGGTGTCTCCCACTTAAGAAAACCTCACCACAACCCTCTTTATCAATGTCAAAGGCTTTATGCAAATACGTAACCACTATATCAATGTCTACATGAACGTACATAAGCACTATCCACAAAAGCATACATTGTGTGTATGTGCTCAATATATGCAATTAAATGGAATTGAAAGGCTGAATTCACAGCCCACACTATCCAACAACACCCAAAAGTGTTTATCAAATCTGTTCTTTAGGCTCAAAAACCTGCATAAACTTGTGGTGGCTACTCCCACCACAATTGAAACCTTTCAAGAAACCTATAGATTTACTAGTGAGGTTGAAAACAGAGCTTCAAAGCTGAATGTTCATTGTTGGAGAAGTACAAAGAACACTCTTCTTGATGCTCTTGAACCTATGTAAAGAGAACTATGTGTGAAAGTACTCCAAAATGGCTCCAAGAATCACTCCGAAAATGCTTCAAAATAGGCTTTGAAAGCAAAGAATGAAGCTTTTGGGGAACAAAACATGTTCAAGGCAATGTTAACCTTAGTCTTTCCCCTTTCTCAAGCACCACAAGACTGTAGCTTAATGGCATGAGATTGTTGGTTAAGCGAGATCTAAGGTGGACAAACTGGGATGGGTGACCTCTCAAGAAGTACCAAGAACCTCCATATTTCTTGATCGTTGAGGTCCTCCCTTGTGTGCTGCCAATAGTGCCAATGGTGACCTTGGTGACTCAGATGACAAGGTATGCCAAGGTCTATGCCTTGGTCCTTGCCTTAACCATAAGCCTTGGGTGGGTGGGCGGGCGATTGCTTTGCTCACACAAAAGGACAAAGCTTTTGTGTATGAATGTTCTGATACCAATGAAGTATTTTTAAAGTGATGCACCACAGTCTTCCCACCTTCTCAATATCTCCACGATGATACCTTTGCACTAGAAAGCCAATCTATAGATGCCACACATAGTGCTCCACACTGACCTATAGAATACGTAGAAAAACACAGTACATTGAAAGCATGAACACAAATTTCATGGGTGTTACAAATGCGATCAAACTTACAACATGTGCTTGACCAAGCCACTATATGTTTTATTAAAGAACTAGTATACAAAAGTGTCCGACGGCCATTTGGCCTTTCGCATGGGCACTAACGGTGACATGATTTTCTAAATTTTCTTATACAATTGTGATTATGTGAAATACCACAATTTTGTGGAAAAGATTGCAATGTTCACAAAAATCATGATTGTCCTTGTAGAGAATCACAATGCCTCGACACAATCATGCTTTTGTGAGACAATAACGTTTGTCAATGACGAGAAAACCTCGATGTTCACAAATTCTACCCAATCGCACTTGTCTACAAAAAATTGTGTTTATACATCATGCTTTTATGCATGTAATTATGAGTAGACAATCATGTTTTTCTAAAACTTTAACAGAATTCGGATTCACAAAATTGTGTAATTCAAGGACATATGAAATTCAAAAGAATTTCTCATTGCTACCTTTAATCTCGGATATGATTTTCTACCAAATATTTGGTTGAAATTTATATTATTTTCACACAATCATGCTCTACAAACTTTTTTTCTCTCACACAATGAGGTGTAATAATCTAATTATTCTATTTATATTCCATTCAAAAATGGATGTGATCACATTTATAACCTTTGTTCTCTTCCATTTCCATTTTTTTTTCCATTCACCTAAAATCATCACAAAGGTATTCTTACCTGTCCAACAATGCTTACCATATACATCTACAATTTTGAAGAAAATCTCTCTCTTACAGAATCAAGATTCTCTACAACAAACCATGTTTCAAATTCTTTGATTTTTTACTTGAATTTTGCCCGCTCTTAAATTTTTCTAAGTTTGCACTGTTAGATATGCTCAATGTCCCACTCTTATGTAGCACCACCATTGTTCCATAACACTCTATTTGTAAGGCCCCCATTATGAGGAGAAGCCATGTGAGAGTGTTGGACATTGGTAGGTTCTTGACTTTGAGGTAAGATGAGGTCTAGAGTAGATAGTAGATGGATAGTAGGAAGGTTACTTCTAAGACATTGGATTTGGGGTTGATCCTATGTGAGGATCAACCTAAATCAAGGGCTATAAACAAAAGTAGATTTCTTAACTTAGGGAAGGGTCTATTTGATATGGGCCATTCGATCTAGACTTGATCCTAAGTGTGGATTAAGCAAGATCGAGGGTTACAAACAAATGGTTGTTGATGTATGGAATCTATTCTACCTCTTATTCAGCATACATCCAAGGCAAGTGAGGCATGGAGTATATTGAGGAGTCACTATGAGGTAAGAAACCAAACATGCATTGAAACTTTAGAAAATCAATCGGAAGCAAAGATGTTTGCAGAAGAAGAGAAGGTGAAAGCATCCATTACTCAGATCAAGGAGCCATGTGATGGAATGGATTGTCAAGGGATAGAGAAGACTGGCATGGGGCTAGCTCAAAGGCATCTCCAAGATTCTCCACCAAACTATGATGGAAGGGCAACTACTCGCAACACTCAGGTGAGACCTCAAATGTTGATACTTGAGGAGTTCTATTCACTACCAAGGGAAGAGGATTTGGAGCTCAAAGCCCAAGAGAGTAGCAATGGAGATGATACATTATCCAACAATGCATCAAGTAAAGGTGGTTCCTCAACCAAAGGTAAGAATGCAAAGAGGAGGAGTATTAAGAAGAAGATTCAAGGACAATGCTTCCATTGCAAAAGGAAAGGACATGCAATTGCAGATTGTCATGTCAAGAGGATAGATGAAGTGAAGGAGGAGACAATACATGAAGCCAAATCAAAGGTGGATGCTCCTCAACACAAGAAGAATCAATTGTGGATTCATGTGTACTAGATAGTGGTGCATCTCATCAAATGACCAATGATATAGGTAAATCTAGTTCTATGCAACCTCAGCAAGAACCCACCATGGTGACAGGGACAGTATGGAAGGAGATGCAAAAGCAAGGTAATTTTATTCATCACATACCTACAATGAATGGAATGAAGGAACCTTATAGAGCTTGTATGATGGGCAAGCCACATAGAGAGACATTCCCACAAGAAAGTAAGAGTAGGTCAAAGGCTCCTCTAGTGTTGGTATATGCTAACTTGTGTGGTAAGATGTCTATACAAGCCTTGGGAGGATCTTCCTACAGTATGATCGTCGACAACTATAACAGGAAGATGTGGATGTACTTTCTTCGTGATAAGGCTTGAGCTTTTGGTAAGATTAAAGAACAACCACAAATTGTTGAAAATGAACTAGGGAAAAGTGTGAAGAAGCTTGGAATAGGAGGTGGTGGTGAGCTCAACTCAAAGGAGTTGGAAGGCTTTTGCAAATGCAAAGGGATAAAGTGTCAATCAGTGACACCTCACACATCAAAGCATGATGGCATTATGGAAGGCAAGATGCATGGGATTTCCTTATCAAATCAGAAAGAGTCATCGTGAATTTTACATTGGTAAGAATCCATCAATCTCACACTTTAGAATTTTCGAGACTGAGTGCTATGCTCTTGTCTCAGGTCAAAGAAAGAACAAGTTGGAACCAAAAAGCAAAAGATGCATCTTCTTAGGTCATAATGAAAAGCAAAGGGCTTTCATATTGTATGACCACGAGGCAAAGAAGATCAAAGGGAGTTGCGATGTGGTGTCTATGGAGCAGCCAGATGCAGTGGAGGAAAAGAAAGGATTTTCCACTTTATCATCAAGTGAAGGAGTAACTCACTATGTACCAAGCCCAAGAGTCATCCCTACCTATGAACAGGAGGAAGAATCATCATCAGATGGTGAGAAGAGAGTCTACCAACCTAAAATCACCCGAACATATTGGTTGTCACTAGAATGGGTGAAGGAAAAGCTCTACGGTCAGAGTTATCCTATGCCAACAACTATTAAAGAGAAGGCAGAAGGACCAAGGAGATCACAAAGAATAGAGGAGCACAAGTGGGCTTGTACTTGCATAGTGAGTATAGCCATGATGGTTGTGATTATGAAGCAAGTAATGAAGCCAATAATTGAAGATGAAGCACATGTAGATCTAGCATGGAAGGAGGTTATGCAAGCCAATTGTGAGAGCTTAATGAAGAATGAAGCATGGGAGGTCACTAGCACCAAGTGGGTATGGCAAGTCAAGGACATGATAGAAGGAATCTTCGAATGCTATCAAGAGACATCGGTAGCACAAGGACTTTCACTAAAAAAGGGTTTTGATTTTAAAGACTCTTTTGCCCTAATGACCACTATCTACATCATTCTAATGCTAGCAGATCAGATGAAGTGGCAAGTTTATATGTTAGATGTCAAATCAAAACTTTTGAATGTTGACCTTAAGGAGGAGGTACATGTGTCTCAGCCATCAGGGTTTGAGGCTCCACATTCAAAGAGCACATTATGTAAATTGAAGAAGGCATTCTTTGTGATGAAACAAGCCCTAAGATCATTGTACCGGCAGATAGACATTAGGAGCTACAGGAAGGTCTTTGGTAATCTTATCTACTTATGGAGTACCATACAAGATATCAGGTTTGTAGTCAGACTTTTGAGAAGGCTCGGGAATAGACCTCGTGAAGGACATTCAAGAGTTGGCAAGCAGGTACAATTGAGAAGGATTGTGGAAATAGCATGCTATCCCATCAAGAACAATGCAGCACGTACCCTCACCAAAGTGCTTACAAAGGGTCTACTTCAAATACATCTTTGAAGACTTGGAATTGGGCCAAGAAGGTAGTTCACCTTTGGGTGGACATTGAGGGGGGGTGTTAGACATGGTCAATGCTCCACCCTCATGGAAGACTTGGCATCATGCCAAGAAAGTAATTCACCTTTGGGTGGACATTGAAGGGGGGTGTTAGATATGCTCAATGCCTCACCCTTATGTAGCACCACCATTGTTCCATAACACTCTATTTGTAAGGCCCCCATTATGAGGAGAAGCCATGTGAGAGTGTTGGACATTGGTAGGTTCCTGACTTTGAGGTCAGATGAGGTCAAGAGTAGATCGTAGATGGATAGTTAGGAAGGTTACTTCTAAGCCATTGGATTTGGGGTTGATCCTATGTGAGGATCAACCCCAATCAAGGGCTATAAACAAAAGTAGATTTCTTAACTTGGGGAAGGGTCTATTTGATATGTGCCATTGGATCTAGACTTGATCCTAAGTGTGGATTAAGCAAGATCAAGGGTTACAAACAAATGGTTGTTGATCCTACCTTTCTACCATTGGATTTACCCCAAAAGATCAATGGTGGAGATTATTTTGGGCATGGATCAAGCTACCACGACCCTAGAACATGGGTAGGCCGACTTAGGCTTGGAGGACTTCATAAGTATGGTCCCATCCCCATGTAGCATCATCATTTGTGGTGTTTGGACCCATTAGGGTATCCATCCTAGTACCCATTGTGTTGACCTATAGCCCTTCACCTAGCTCCTATCTAGATCACCATCTAAGTTCCATATAGGGAGTGCATGGGTGGATAGAACCATCTATAATAGTGTTTGAGTTCCATTGTATTACAGTTATGAGTTCTAGTCGAATTGAGTTGAGTTCATCTTTTATTCATCTTGAGTCCATTTTCCATTCTAACCAAATCTCTTGTGTTATTCCCATGAGTAGTGATATCTCTCTTTCTATATAACCTTGATCTTATATGTGTGTTGTGGTAACCTCTACATGGCATTAGAGTTATACCACTAGCCCACCACTCACTCATCATTATTTCATTCATTTTGTTTTTCTTACATGCACTCCTCTATTCTTACCTTATGCCCTTAGTTTGCTTTGCAATCAACAACCATTTCAAGCTTGTTCATTAAAACTTCAAGCAATTTTCCAAGAATTATATTTTTTTCCATGATTATACTTTCACTTTTACATAAAACGTTTTTCCTTGTATTTCTCAATCCTTCCACGCAATCTTTCATAACCAATACCTTTAGCAACAATGTGCAAGAAACCTCACAAGATTTTCAGTATTTTTACTTGAAAGATCAAAATCCCACAAATTTTAGAATTATTTACTTATTTCTAAGGTTTAAAAATAAAATGGAACAAAATGATTCAATCATAGTTCTTATGATATATAAGCAAAGATTACTTACAACATTTTTCCAATGAAATTTTTCTCTAAAAAAACTTACGAATGATTTTTTACATGAAAAATGACAAATACTGATGATTTGCACAAATATTTCTTCAAAGACACACAAGTCTCATAACATTAAACCCAATCAAAGTCCAAAAAATGCATGTAAATCTAGTGATATGGATCTCCCATTGGGATAAATAACCCAAGTTATGTATTGTTACATAAGAAATAAAGATATGCTTAGCTTCCTAGCAATGCTTGACACGGGCTATGCATAAAATTTTCTTTTTCAAGCAACACAACTTCAAATTAAAAAGGAGAGAAATACAAGAGAGCTAAAGGGAGGTACAAACAAACCTAATTATCTTTTCATCCCCATTATGTGGGATCCATTTTCTTATAAACTTGTTGTTCTAAAAAACAAACACCCTTTGATGTTTAAAGGGGAGCACTCTTAAAGTTCCTAGTTCTTATATCAAGATTGGGAATTTCTCTCTAGACCATTCTTTCAAGGTCCTACCAAAAGTTGATTGTGCATCTTTCCTTGCAAAATTTTCAAAGGGCTTTGCTTTTGATCACGTTATAGAGAGAAGAAAAGCAACTAATATGTTCACCAATCAGAGCTTGCTTCCAGTAGATTAGATGATTGAGTTTGAGGGTTTTTCAAATGCTCTTCCAAACATGGGAGATCTTCAAGTAGGAGAAAGAGATGCACGAAGTTTTCCCTCCCACTGAGAAATGTTTTACACTAATGAGGGGCACCACAAAATTTGTGAGCTCTAGCATTGGAGGGAGAAATTTAACCGAAGGACCACTTTCTTTTGTTCCACCATTGGGTGCCAAAGACCTTTTGAATGAAATTCCCACCTACCCCATGGCCAAGAGGTGCACCATTTTTTATGAAGATTATGATGAATTACTATCTTTCTATTAAATCTCAATATGCACTCTAGTTTGTTCCCATTGATCCACTTTAGCTCCTCGGATGAAAAAATCTGCATCTAAGAAAGAGTTGAACATCCAAATCATCCCAAGCATGGATCATATGTCTCAAAGGAAATTAGTCATTGTAATCTAATTTGAGACTTGGATTAATGTACTCCACCTTGATCTAGTCTCTTCCATCTTGGTTCCATAGATGCTTCCACTTGCAAAAACCCTTGGATCAAAGTGCCTTGGCTCTTTGGATATTCTCATTCTCTACTTCATTCATTTCAACTATAGGGAGCCAAATTGAATCATTGCACCTGTTGGAATCCACTTCTAGTTGCTATTAATGAAGAGTGGGGTTTCATCTTGCTCTAGGATTTCCATAGGGAGGACTCTAGACTGAAAACTCTAGAGGTCATATGAATAAGGAAAAAAAGAAATGTGACGATCTCAAGATTGTTTGATCTCATAAGCTTCAACAAGAACTTGCTATTCTAAGTCCAAGCTTTGATATCCATTTAATCATTAATATATTTTGATGGTAATAGGTACGAGCACATTTAGGACCATCAAGGCACTTTTTTCATTTTTTAGGAGGTTTTTTACCCTCAGATTGTATATATGCCAATAACCTTAACTTGATACTTATCTTAGTATGCTCACTTAATAATACACTTAGAGCTCAGCTCCAAGCTTCTTTTTTTGTGTTGTTTGGATATTCAGGCTCATCAATATTTCAAAATTTATTTACATTCATTCTGCCCTTGAATGCACTATCATAGCAACTATATAGACAATGTTTTCCTTTTGTGAAGAACATATCTATAATTTTTGGTTTGTAGTAAAGTGCCTCAAAGTTTGCTACGGGCTTAGTAGATCCCAATTTAGTACTTTTGTCCAAATTTTTGTAAGAAACAATCGATCATCTATGTCAAGGTACAATCATTAGCCATGGATGAAAGCAATTATGTATTTTATATGTTGGTTACCGAGGATAAGTTGGATGATTCTAACTATCAATTGTGGGCATACATGATGCTTCATGTATTGGTAGCAAAAGGCTTGTGGAATATTGTGTAAGGAGTTGAAATACATCCTCCTACACTTGCAAATGTGATAATAGGTGGCGCAAGTGGTGTCAAAGATGATGATATTCATGTTCTTCATCCTAAAGAGGTCCCTATTGCACTTACTCCAGAGCAACTTTTTTGGGACGGAAAAGATGCAAAGGCAAATGCATTGATGGTTTGTGTATAAAACATGCCATTATCCCTCACAATTTCTCATGAAAAACCAAGAAAGATTCTTGGGATATTCTTTCTACACTATACTAGGAAAAAAATGAGGCTCATGTTGCTTACCTTTGAGAATAGTTGGAGAGTGAGCATGTGAATGAAGGAGATCAATGGATACTTTTTTGACAAAGATCGAGGATTCAAAAGAGGATTTGATTTTTGTAGATGAAATCTTGCTAGATATTTCACTTGTGAAAATTGTTCTTAATGGTCTTCTAGATTCTTATGGTAGTTTTGCTTCTAATCTTTGTTTGATGATGAAAGCAATCTAAATTTCTTAAGTTTTGAGGAGTTGGTCTCTATTTTTTCGCAAGGAGACCAGTCCAAACAAAACAAGACAATTATGGGTATTGCAAATCAAGCTTTCTTAGCTAATCGGAAGGGCAAAAGTAGATCGAACTCATCTACAAGTAAGTAGAAATCTCATAGTGCTTCAAATTCAAAGAAAGAAGACAAAGATGATAAGAAAAAAAACAGCTTTATTGGGATGGTAGAGATGCACAAGCACATGCATTAATAGCTTCTTTTGGCAAACATTCCATTATCCCTCACAGTTGCTCATGTAGAACAACCAAAGATGCTTGGTATAATATTGCCACACTACACCATGCAAAGAATGAGGCTCATGTTACTTACCTTAGAAAATAGTTGGAGAGTGGGCATATGAACGAAGGAGATTCATTGGCGATTTCCTAACAAAGATCAAGGATTTGAAAGAGCAATTGATGGTTGTAGATGAAATCTTGACAAATATTTTACTTGTATACATTGTTCTTAATGATCTTCTGAATTCTTATCAGGATTTTTTTTTCTACTCTTTGTCCAATGATGAAAGGAAATCCAAATTCCTTAACTTTAGAGGAGATCTACTCATAAAATTGAGTCTATTAATCTTGTTCAAAAAGAAAAATGGGCATTTACCACTCATTGTAGTTATAGTCCATCTTGTCATGAATAGTGTATGTTTGCAATGGAATCAGATGTTTGGTATTTCGATAGTGGTGCAACCAAACATATTACCTTGAATTGTGATTTCTTCACTTCACTTGAGCCTACTCCTACATGAAATTCTACCAAATATGCTAAGAATTCCTCTTATCTTGTTATGGGAGTTGGAGAGATTTTTCTTACTACTAAAAATGGAAGCACATTTAGTTTATTAAATTCTTTATATGTACCAAGGATAAAAAGTGATCTATTGTACATGTGAGCACTAGTGAAAATTGGCTCAATAGTGAAATTGTTGATGGTATAAGTATAATTTGTTATCTTTCTGATGGTGAAAAAATCATTGCATCTTGAATTATATTTCATGGCTTATATATGCTCACATATTATGGAAAATCTATGAATGATTTTGTGTATGTAGTTGAAGATTCTCAAGCTATCTCAGATGTGAAACTTTGGAATGCACATTTTAGTCATCTAAATTTTGCCAGCTTTCTTCACTTGCAAAAGTTTGAAATGGCCTCCTCTTTATCTGAACTTGAGGCACCTTCTAAGCATGTTCATGAGGGTTATATATTTTGGTAGAATATAACATTATTCCTTCCCTAATGATGGTTTAGTTGGATCCACACATAAATTATAGCTTGTTCATAATGATGCATGTGATCCCATGCATACATCTTCCTTTAGGAATTAACTTTACTTCATGAATTTAATAGATAATTTCTCTAGGCATGCATGGGTGTATCCATTGAAAGAAAAGTCTAAATTTTTTTTGGGCTTCAAACAATTCATAGTTATTGATGAAAATTTAGCAACATGTGAAATGAGCACTTATTGCTTGGATTAAGGGGGAGGATATGTATTCTAAATTTAATGCATTCCTAGTTGATCATGGGATTAGAATTTATTGTACAACGCCATATACACCTCAAGAAAATAGAGTTACTGAGAGGAAAAATATGTATCTCATAAAAATGGCAAGATGTATGTCAAAAGTAAGGGTTTACCCCATATATTTTGGCTTGAGGTTGTTAAGTGTGCAAGGTATATTCTTAATCGTTGTACCACTAAAGCTTTGTAGTCTATTAAACACTTATGAAGCTTTCC
The DNA here is from genome assembly GCA_020310875.1 of Ceratopteris richardii. Taxonomy (NCBI): domain Eukaryota; kingdom Viridiplantae; phylum Streptophyta; class Polypodiopsida; order Polypodiales; family Pteridaceae; genus Ceratopteris; species Ceratopteris richardii. Next base: position 105,544,398 of record CM035416.1, on the reverse strand, counting down.
ATGGTCTCAAGACATTTTTTGATCATGTTTGAGATATGCATTAGTGCATATGCAACAATGAAGAAACTTGGATGATAAGGCTATGGAATGTTTTTTTTTTGGTACAATTAAAATAAGGATTATAAACTATATCATCCACAAACTAAAAGGATTCTAGTTAGTCAAGATGTAATATTTGAGAGGATGTAATTCAATCCTAGCTTCATGTACAAAGGAGACATCATCTACCTCAAAAGATGTGTATGGCACTCTGTCTCCTTTGTTCAATGGTGGGCACACAAGTGTATCTTCTACTAAGGCAATTTCTTAGCCTATGCAAGTTTCTAATGAGCATACAAATCATTCTAATTCTGATTCTCATGTACATGATGCACTTGTTGACAAGAGAGCTTGCATTGAAGAGGCTAAAACTATGGCGAAATGGTTGGTGTAGACTTTGAAAGATATCAAGTTGGATTCATCTTTGCCATATTGTGAAGAATCAACCTCTTGTAATAATGTGTACCTAAGTTGTGAAGTCTTAGGGACTTGTGTCGATGAGACTATACCTAAATCACCCCACAAGTGCATATATTGGTGGATTAATACATGTTTAATTATCAATCTGAGAGATTAGACATACCTGTTGGATTGAGACGTCTGTAGAAGCACGCTATAAGCACAAGGAAGAAGAAGAAGATTGGAGCACAACACACAATACTGAATGTATTACCACTAGAATGTACAAAGATAAGTAGCCTATTAGGGCAATAGGCGTATATACAAGGGGGGGGAACCTCCTAAAGAGGGAAAAAAGTGCCCTGGCAGTCCTAGAGTGTTCACACACATCACTACCTAAACATATCAACAAATCCCCCCTGGGAGTGATGCGGTGAACAAGGAGTTGGCACTCATGTATAAGGAAGTGCCAAGCTATGTGGAATCAATCCACAAAAGGAAGTAAGCCCAAAGCTTAGAGGAAAGCTTCAAACTTCTCCCTAGGTAGAGCCTTCGTGAAAAGGTCTGCAATGTTCTCCTACGTGGGCACATATGCCAAGCTGATCTCCCTAGCAGAGGACCTCTCCCTAACATAATGATAATGCTCCTCAATGTGCTTAGTGCGAGCATGGAACACAGGGTTCCTTGCAACTGCAAATGCGCTCTGACTATCAGTGAAGATGGTGGTGGCAGAAGACTAACCAACACCCAAATCAGCCATAAGGCGTCTGAGCCACACACACTCAACAATCGCTATGAAAGTTGTCCTATACTCAGCTGCACAACTGGAAGTGGCCACAGTAGGCTGCTTCTTGCTCAACCAAGATATACATGAGCTACCAAGCATGAAGCAAAAACCACCAGTGGACATATGAGTGTCATAGCAACCAGCCCAATCATTGTAAAAAAAAGCATGTAAATCTAACGGTAGTGATCCCGCCTTGGGATAAAACAATCCAAATAGCCGGGTACCGCTCAAGTAGCGAAAGATGCGCTTAACTGCCTGCCAATGCTTGACACCTAGGAAATGCATAAACCTACTCATCTATGAGACAACAAACTGAATATCTGGCCAAGTAATGCATAAGTAAATCAAGCATCCAACAGCCTGTTGATAGAGAAAAACATCAAATGCATCTCCAGCATCATGAAGACTCAATCATAAACCTGTCTCCATAGGAGTGGCAATAGGCTTACAGTCTTCAAGGCCAAAATACTGCAATAATGTGTCAATATATTTCTTTTGACACAAAGCCATTCCACCATCAACTTGCATAAATTGAATGCCCAAATAGTGATGCAAATGCCCCAAATCAGACATCTCAAATGAGGCATGCAAATCAGGCTTAAAATCAGCAAGATGTGTGTCATGAGGACCAGTGAGTAGCACGTCATCAACATATACCACATTGATCAGAATCACATCATTAGCATGCTTAACATATAAGGTGCTTTCAGTTGGACTATTCTCAAAACCATGTGCAATCAAATAGGCATGTATCTTTTCATACCAAGCATGTGGTGCTTCCTTTAAACCATATATTGCCTTCTTTAACCTGCACACTTGGTTTTCATGCCCTTTCTGCACAAAGCCACGGGGCTGAAAAACATACACTTCTTCATGCAAGTCACCATTCAGAAATGTTGTTTTAATGTCCAACTAAATTCCAATCATGATGAGCTGCAAGTGCACAGATGCTACAAATAGTAGTCATTTGGCAAGTAGGAGCAAAGGTTTCATCAAAATCAATGCCTCTTTCTTGTGCATAACTCTTTGCAACAAGCCTAGCCTTATACCTGTCAACTGTTCCATCAGGTTTAGGATTCATCTTGTTACCCACTTTGTGCCAATGGCCTTCTTGCCAGGAGGCAAGTCACATATAGACCAGGTACCATTCTTCATTATAGCATCATATTCAAATTGCATAGCAGCCATCCAATTTTTTGAGCTTTGTGCTTCTTCAAATGAAACAGACTCATTCTCATCACGGAGACTAGAGGAAGCCATAGCATAGTAATCTGATACAAAAGAGGCACTATGAGAGCATGACCGAGTATGATATGATAGAGGTGCATCTAATTTGTTGTCAAGCAAGGTCTACGCAAGCCATTTTGGCATAGTTTTTGCCTGCTCAATATCAGCTCTTTCATCAACAAGTGCATCATGTAAATCTGCATGAGAAATGGGATGATCTACATCATCACATGAAACCTACAAAGGCTAAGAAGTTGCCTCATTAGGACCAGCACTAGACTGTCCACCTGCAAAAAGAGGAAGCAAAGTATCATACATGTCTTTGGAGCTAACAGATGTCTCCTTAGTACATGAAAGCAATGGTTGAATAGCATCTTCCACAAAAACAACATCACGACTAACCAGAATGCATTTAGTATGTGGATGATATAGACGATAGCCTTTACTTTCAAAACTGTACTGAACAAAAATACAGTTTACTGCTTTATCATCCAATTTTTTGTGATGTTGTTGAGGCACTAATGCATATGCCAGACAACCAAAAACACGTAGATGAGCTACAGATGGCTTGCGACCATGCAAAGCCTCATATGGAGTGATAGATTGCAATGCTTTAGTGGGACACCTGTTAAGTACATATGTTGCACACATGACAGCCTCAAGCTAGAAACTATGTGGTAAAGCTTGACTCTTGAGCGTACACCTCGCTATCTCCATGAGTAACCTATTCTTTCGTTCAGCAACTCCATTTTGTTGAGGTGTATATATACGGTACTGTACACTGATGTTTTATCCCACGTTCAGCCAAAAATGCATTAAAGTCAGAAGACATATATTCCCCCGCTCGATAAGAACGGAAGGTGCCCATTTTACATGCTGACAAATTTTCAGTCAAAACCAAAAATTGTTTGCAACACATAAACACTTCGAACTTTGCCTTCAATGGATATACCCATGCATGCCTGGAAAAATCATCGATGAAAGTCACAAAGTAAAGATAGTTCCCAAAAGAAGGTGTCTGCATAGGACCACAAACATCATTATGTACAAGCTTCAATTTCTGAGTAGCCCAAATTGAACCATCTTTTGGAAAGGAAGAATGCTGCATTTTGTGCAAAATACAACCTTGACAAACATGTTTTCTGGATGCCTCAAGTTTGGGCAAAGAGGATGCCATTTCAGATTTCTACACATGTAGCAAACTAGCAAAATTTAGATGACCAAAAGCGTGCATCCCAAAGCTTTGCATCTGACATAGCCTGAGAATCATGTACTGCACATGCCAAATCATTTACAGGTCTTTCATAGTCTATGAGCTTATACAACCCACGACATAAAAATGCCATCTGTCATCAAAAAATTTCACAACCAAGCCAATCTTGGCTAATGCAGAAATTAATAACAGATTCTTCTTGATCCCTGGCACAAACAAAGCATCTGACAAAGTGAAAGAACTACCATTAGCAGTAGTCAAAATGATCTTACCAACTCCCATAACAGGATAGGAGGAGTTGTTGGTGCATGTAACAGTATTCCTTGTAGGGGCAAGCTCGAGTGAAGAGAAGAAACTATGCTACGAGGTAATATGTTTGGTAGCCCCACTATCAAAGTACCAAATATCTGAGTCTACTGCAAACATGCAGTACTCATGAGAAGATGGGTCAAAACTGCAAATAGTAGTAAATGCCCATTTTTCTTCCTGCACAAGATTAGCATACTTTGTTTTCGGTGTAGAGGCCTCTGCAACAACCATTCTGGCCTCTTTCATCTTTGCCTCTTTAGTAGCCAGTTTTGGATAGCTCTTGATGACATGATCATTTGCTTTATAGTATTTACAAAACAATTTCTTCTTTTCTGATTTCTTCTCATCTTTGTCTTCCTTTTTCAAATGTGCAGCATTTGTAGATTTCTGCTTAGTATCATAAGAGCTCCATTTACCTTTGCCCTTTTGACTAGCCAGGAAAGCTTGATCCGCAACACGCATAATAGCATGTTCTACCTAGACTGGTATTCCTGCAACAAAACAGAGACTAACTCCTCAAATGACAAGGCATTTGGATTTCCTTTCATCATCAAACGAAGAGTAGAAGCAAAACTCTGATATGAGTCAGGAAGACCATTCAGAACGGTCTGCGCAAGTGACCTATCTGGTATAACTTCATCAACAGAAATCAATTGTTCTTTCAAATCCTTGATCTTTGTGAGAAAACTGTCCATAGAATCACCTTCATTCATGTGCTCACTCTCCAATTTTTTTCGGAGGTAAGCAACACGAGCCTCATTCCTAGCTAGGTATAATGTGGTAAGTGTATCCCAAGCATCCTTAGCTGTCCTGCAAGAGCGAATGTGAGGAATGTGAGGAATAATGGCACATTTGACAGACAAAGCTATCAATGCATGTCCCTGAGCATCTCTGCCATCCAAGGAATTTGCTCTGCAGTAGGTGCAACAAAAACAACAACACGAACAAGAATTTGCAGAATATCATCATCTTTGACACCATCTCATCTACTCCAGCAATTGTATTTGTAGTACCTATATTCGCAAGTGTAACAGGACGTCTTTCAACACCCTACACAATATTCAACAATCCTTTTGCGACCAATACATGACACATCATATAAGCCCACAATGGGTATTTGGTACCATCCAACTTATCCTCAACAACCAACATACAAAATACATCACTGCTTTTAGCCATGGTCCATGACTAAAATACCTTGATGCAAAAAATTGATTGTATCTCAAAACGTTGAACAAAATTGCCCTAACAAATTCTGCTAAACTTGTAGCGGGCTTCAAGACGCTTATACTGGCAAACCAAAACTAGTATATACCTTTGGCACAAAAAGATGAAATAGCCTGCACAAGCACTACAATAGTGCATTTGGAGGCCAAAACGAGCTTACCCTGAGTATGCTTACCAAATTTTGTGTGATTCTAAGACTACAATCAGAGAGGTGTAGACAATGCCCTAGATGAAGTGGCGACCTGCTCTGATACCAATTGTTGGAGTTAGATGTCTACAGAAGCACGCGAACAGCACAAGGAAGAAGAAGAAGCTCGGAGCACAACATACAATACTGAATGTATTACCACTCGAATGTACAAAGATAAGTAGCCCGTTAGGGCAATAGGCATATATACAAGGGGGGGGGGGGGGGGGGGGGGGAACCTCCTAAAGAGGGAAAAAAGTGCCCCGGTGGTCCTAGAGTGTTCACACACATCACTACCTAAATATATCAACAATACCAAGTGTATGAAGACATGTGCACACGTGATGTTAAGTGAAGTATCAATGCTACAATGCATGTGACTTGTCTCAACTACCTCTCCAACTCACTACTTCTCTGAAAATGCACGTCACGATATCATTTGCTGCAATAAGCACAAATTTCAACTTTTCTCTTAGCTCAGAACTTTGAATATGGTTAATAGCATGTTCCTTTCGAAGCTCATGACGAGACGCATCTAATAGTAGTATTTTCAATCGAATTTGACAAATGTACTTCAAGTTATGAGTAAAATAGTGAATGGTAGGATACATGAACACTTGCTACACAACTCCTCAAGGTTCACTCATGCACTACAGTAGTCCAAAATTGATGGGAAGGGGTAGACAACAGTCCAACGCACACATTTCAAGCATTGCACACACACAAAGGCTCTTGGAGAAGATGATAATAAGCAAGGAAGAGGCAAATTCGAAATTTTGATTCAATTCTCACAATGGCAAAAAGTCTCCTTACAAGAGTCACCAAGTGAATTATATACATGTGCCCTAAAATTGGTCCTTTCACACAAGAGACCCACACTTTTATTGAAAAACACTAATTTCCTACTATGCTACAAGGATTATGTTACAATAATTGGGATTATGCATCTAGAGGACTCTTCTAGTGCATATACATGGCTTCATGAGGTTTTCATAGAAATTTGAAGAAGAAAATTTATGTTCATTATTTGAAAATTTTTGGCGCTCCCTTTTTTGTGCTTCACACTCTCCCCCTCTTTTCCTCTGTCGTCCCTTGACATGCTTTGCTTCTTATCTGAGGCTTGTTTATTGTTCTTTCCATACATGCACCCAATGGTAGAAGAAGCGGTTAGAATTGTCAGAGAATTTGTTACCTTATCCGAGCCTCTGTCCTATGATTCCATTCTTTGCCTATCTATGATATGCAAAGAAACTCAACTTGTAGGCCACCAATCAAGCATTTAATTTGGAAGTCATTTTGAAAAAAATTTCCAAATCCATTTCAAAAAACCCTATAAAGAACGCTTCTTTGAATGTTTGCATATATGGACTCGATAAGAGCATTAAGCATGAGTATATAGCCATGATTGTAAGCCTGCTCAGCGTGATACATAGATAAAAATAAGGGCATTTGTGCCTTGATTAATGCCAATAAAATTCAGAAACATATATTGCGCATGTTTGAATACTTTCAAAATTATAAGGAGCATGCTCAATACTTTATTTTTCATCTTTATTGCTAGGTCTAGGACTGTAGCATATCTCGATAGCCAAAATTTGATTGTGCATACCATATATTCTTCTGTAGGTAAGTAATCATGTGGTGGGCTTGGTAATAATGGATAGCTCAGCCATTGATTTATTGATGGTTCCCTGGCACTATGCTTCTGGAAATTGTGTCTAGGCTCTTCTTCTATGGACTTGGCAAAAAGATGGATTTACCTATAGTAAGTAAGGTGTTGACTCCCCAAGCACCCATAAAGTTGGATTCTTTTCCAAATATTTATAAAGACACACTTTTCTAGGTTCAAGCATACTCAATATTGTTGGCATTTCTCGAATATTCTCCTTAGTATGGAATATGTTCACTTCTCTGACTGGAATAGATGCACAAATCATCTACATATACTTCCACACTCTTCCTTAAGAATTCCTTGAACACATGACACATCACTCTTTGGAAGATCGCAGGGGCATTGCTGAGCCCGAATGGCATTACTCTAAAAGCATATACTCCCCATTCAGTTGCGAAAGCTGTTTTATGTCTGTCCTCTATGGCAATGGCTACTTGGTTATACCCAGAGAATCCATCTAAGAAGCTATATAATTCCTTGCATGCAATTCTTTCCAAGAGATGTTTGGTGATTGGTAATGGGTAGCTCTCTTTTGGGCATTTGAATAGCTAGTTTTTGCTCCTCTATTGCGTATTTTTGAAGTGCTCTTCGTTATCTAATGTTCCCTCGTTTGTCTTGTCTTGATGGGATTGCTTCTACTACGAGTACTTTTGGAGTCTCCTTTTCTTTTTTTGCCTCAATCTCTTTTAAATATTGTTCCTCTGGATCAAATTTTGGGTCCATCTCTATGCTTTCATACTCCTCCCTCCATTCCTTTTCTAGTAATTCTCCTGCCTTCACTTCTTGAAGGATTACCGTGTAAAGATTTACATCATAACCTTCTTCATCCACACACTCATTCATGGTTAATGTTGGCATCATCTGGGAAGAAGCAAGTACGGGCATACATGCAGATCTAGCACTGAGGCAACCCATCAATTTTTTTCAATCCTTACATTATTTTAAAAGTGATTCTCATCATTGAAAACCATTGTAAATACCGTTTCACCTTTTTGCAGCTCCATTTTGTTCAAGCCGAGGAGTCCTCGAGCTTGAGGAGCTTTAGCAATAATTGCCTACCAAATTTCATAATTTTCAGAGCTCGTTTGAGCCTCCAAACTAGCTTAGGGACCTAATTTCTAATTAGGCCAGACACTAGGTTTGAACAGGACCAAAGCTAGTCAAAAATTATAAATAGAGCTAGAGAGCTCATTTTTGGGGCTAGCTTGTTGTAGATTTGAATTTGTATGAGAACTCTTTTGCAATAGGAGTGATTCTATTGTCTCTCTCTCTTTGTTCTTGCCGTGTGTGCGTGTGTGTGTATGTGTGTGCATGTTTGTGTGCTTATCACTCACACACTTGTGCCATCACTTGTTCAAGGTCTTCATACCATCCTCATGTCTTCCCAGATTGACATTAAAGGAGGTGCTACTCATCTCTGAGCTACACCAAATTTGCCACCATTTCCAGGGATCCAAGCTTTGAGGACGAGCGTGTGATGGTAAGACATAGAGAGGACGCGTTGGAAAGGTAAGTAGTAGGTTATTTATGATTTTTTACTAATTTTTTTCCCATCTTCATCTCCAATTCCATCTCCATATCCACTCCACGCCATCTCCATCTTCCTTTCATATTCCCACTCCCATTCCATTCACCTCATTTGCATAGTGAGAGTTTGAGAGAGAGAGCGAGAGTGCATTGTTGTTTTTGTGTGTTTTTTGCATGATTCTTGCGGGTTTCAGCAACATCACCATCCCCAACAAGCTCTACAGGTAGGGAATTCATCTGCGCAAGCCCCGAGGCATCGACCTTGAGCTATCGTGACACACCAAAAAGTAGACCCTATCACGATTCTGAGTGCATCACGACACAACGCAGCTTGAGAGCTCCTAGGATCACTAAGTTGATCAGTAGAATTCTCCATATTCCGGTGTATCACGACACACCCAGGTATCGCGACACATCGAGGTATCGCGAGACACCCGTCTATATTTGTGACATACCCAAGTATCGCAACACACCGAGGTACTGCGACACACTGAGGTATCGCGACACACCCTTCTATCGCGACACACCCTATAAAGACGGCTTCTTTGAATGTTTGCATATACGGACTCGATAAGAACATTAAGCATGAGTATATAGCCATGATTATAAGCCTGCTCAGCGTGATACATAGATACAAATAAGGGCATTTATGCCTTGATTAATGCCAATAAAATTCAAAAACGTATATTGCGCATGTTTGAATACTTTCAAAACTGTAAGGAGCATGCTCAATACTTTATTTGTCATCTTTATTGCTAGGTCTAGGACTGTAGCATATCTTGATAGCCAAAATTTGATTGTGCATACCATATATTCTTCTGTAGGTAAGTAATCATGTGGTGGGCTTGGTAATAATGGATAGCTCAACCATTGATTATTGATGGTTCCCTGGCACTCTGCTTCCGGAAATTGTGTCTAGGCTCTTCTTCTATGGACTGGGAAAAAAGATGGATTTACCTATAGTAAGTAAGGTGTTGACTCCCCAAGCACCCATAAAGTCGGATTCTTTTCCAAAGATTTATAAAGACACACTTTTCTAGGTTCAAGCATACTCGATATTGTTGGAATTTCTTGAATATTCTCCTTAGTATGGAATATGTTCACTTCTCTCACTGGAATAGGTGCACAAATCATCTACATATACTTCCATACTCTTCCTTAAGAATTCCTTGAACACATGACACATCACTCTTTGGAAGATCGCAGGGGCATTGCTGAGCCCGAATGGCATTACTCTAAAAGCATATACTCCCCATTCAGTTGCGAAAGCTATTTTATGTCGGTCCTCTATGGCGATGGCTACTTGGTTATACCCAGAGAATCCATCTAAGAAGCTATATAATTACTTGCATGCAATTCTTTCCAAGAGATGTTTGGTGATTGGTAATGGGTAGCTCTCTTTTGGGCATTTGAATAGCTAGTTTTTGCTCCTCTATTGTGTATTTTTGAAGTGCTCTTCATTATCTAATGTTTCCTCGTTTGTCTTGTCTTGTTGGGATAGCTTCTACTGCGAGTACTTTTGGAGTCTCCTTTTCTTTTTTCGCCTCAATCTCTTTTAAATATTGTTCCTCTAAATCAAATTTTGGGTCCATCTTTATGCTTTCATACTCCTCCCTCCATTCTTTTTCTAGTAATTCTCTTGCCTTCACTTCTTGAAGGATTATCGTGTAAAGATTTACATCATAACCTTCTTCATCCACACACTCATTCATGGTTAATGTTGGCATCATCTGGGAAGAAGCAAGTACGGGCATACATGCAGATCTAGCACTGAGGCAACCCATCAATTTTTCTCAATCTTTACATTATTTTAAAAGTGATTCTCATCATTCAAAACCATTGTAAATACTGTTTCACCTTTTTGCAGCTCCATTTTGTTCCAGCCGAGGAGTCCTCAAGCTTGCGGAGCTTTAGCAATAATTGCCTACCAAATTTCATAATTTTCAGAGCTCGTGTGGGCCTCCAAACTAGCTTAGGGACCTAATTTTTAACTAGGCCAGACACTATGTCTGAACAGGACCAAAGCTAGTAAAAAATTATAAATAGAGCTAGAGAGCTCATTTTTAGGGTTAGCTTGTTGTAGATTTGAAGTTGTATGAGAACTCTTTTGCAATAGGAGTGATTCTATTGTCTCTCTCTCTTTGTTCTTGCCGTGTGTGCACGCGTGTGTGTGTATGTGTGTGCATGTTTGTGTGCTTCTCACTCACACACTTGTGCCATCACTTGTTCAAGGTCTTCATACCATCCTCATGTCTTCCCACATTGACATTAAAGGAGGTGCTACTCATCACTGAGCTACACCAAATTTGGCACCATTGCTAGGGATCCGAGCTTTGAGGACGAGTGTGTGATGGTAAGACATAGAGAGGACGCATTGGAAAGGTAAGTAGTAGGTTATTTATGATTTTTTACTAATTTTTTTCCCATCTTCATCTCCAATTCCATCTTCACTTCACACCATCTCCATCTTCCTCTCATATTCCCACTCCCATTCCATTCACCTCATTTGCATAGTGAGAGTTTGAGAGAGAGCGAGAGTGCATTGTTGTTTTTGTGTGTTGTTTGCATGATTCTTGCAGGTTTCAGCAGGATTACCATTCCAACAAGCTCTAAAGGTAGGGAATTCATCTGCGCAAGCCTTGAGGCATCGACCTTGAGCTATCGTGACACACCAAAAAGTAGACCCTATCATGATTATGAGTGCACCGCGACACAGTGCAGCCTGAGAGCTCCTAGGATCACCAGGTTGATCAGTAGAATTCTCCATATTCCGGTCTATCGCGACACACCTAGGTATCGCGACACACCGAGGTATCACGACACACCCGTCTATATTCGCGACACACCCAAGTATCGTGACACACTGAGGTACTGCGACACACCGAGGTATCGCGACACACCCAAGTATCGCGACACACCCGTCTATCGCGACACACCGAGGTATCGCAACACAACCGAGTATCGTGACACACCTAGGTATCGTGACACACACCGAGGTATCGCGACACACCCATCTATCGCGACACACCGAGGTATCGCAACACACCCGTCTATCGCGATACATCAACCCGAGCTATCGTGATACACTGGCTTTACGCATAATTTTTTAAGGGGTGTAATTGTGTAATTGTGGTTATTTTGGGCTTGATACTGACAAATAGGGTCTACCTTAGAGCCTTATATGTGGGAAAAACAACTAGAAAACCTTAGATAAATTCCTGAACCCTGAAAACCTGTTTTGACCCCGAAGTGCTTGAATGGTCATAACTTCACCATACAAACTCTGATTGATGAGATTTTGGTCTCGTTGGAAAGCTCGTTGAGAATGCTACATGGAATTTGATTGGTTTTTGTAAGAATCATATGTGGATTTTTAGAACATTTATTTTTAAGTTGGCCATTAGGAGGGATTAGGTGGTCATTGGGTTCTGGGGGTGTAGAGAGTTATTCTAAGAGGGCCCTATACTTTTTGATGTGTGTATGTCAATCCATTGTGATGAAGGGCAATATTAACTTGTGAACCTTTGTAGGAACATTGTGAGCAATCAAGGCAAGCAAGCTAGCAAGGAAGAATACCAAGCTTGGGAGAAGGCTTCTTGGGCTTGTGTAGCGATCAGAGCAACAAGTCACTTGAGGTTGGAAGTTCTCTCAACCCCCTTTGTCAATTCCTAGCTTAGGCTAAGTGCGACTTAGGTGTGGTGAGTAATTAAAGCGACGCTAGGCACGAATCAAGTCTAAGAGAACTAATCAACTAAGTGCAAGCATTAAGTAGGTCTTAAGTGTGAAAACCCTAAGGGACAAAAGTAAACTTGAATCGATCAGTTATCAAGTGCGAGATTCACTTACGTATGCCTGATGACGTGATTTCAAACAAGAGCCTAACACAAGAATCAACTAAAAAGAACAAAGTGATTGATACGAACTAACATGCAACGAGATTGTACTTGGGACAAGGGGGTAGAGAACCCAGGCATATGAACCTAAGGTCAGGAAGACACTTAGGCCGAGATAGACAAAGCCTCAAGTCTTCTGAAGCTAGTGTCAATCATACTGCTAGGTCTTGGGCCCAGCAGTTGAGTGATTACCCCTACGCTCTAGAATCAGAAACCAGTGACTTAGAGATGTCCTATAACATGGAGAGACTAGTAGGTAGTTCAAGAGTGGCGTACCTGGAAAAGACAGAAGGACCTTACAAGACTCAATTGGAATATATCAGGACCAATCATCTAGGTGCTCGCATCTACGAAGATAGCCTGAGAAGGTCTATGGTCCAGATTAAAAACCCAGATCAACCAAATGGACTAGAACATCCGGTAGTCAAGTTTGAAAATGGAGCATATCTAGATAAAGAAGGAACGATTTATGTGGTCACCACCCTTCTAGACAGGACAGATGAGTTCGGCAATGTGATCGTGGAGGTGGACATGAGCGACATAGAGCAAGGAAACTTAGGAAAAGAGCCAAAAACCCCTCGAGGCAAGTCGGTCCTGACAAGAATAATCACTCCAGAGTGGGTTCCCCAAGACAATAGGAGCATAGATTTACTCATAAATTGAGAGACGGATGAGGCTTTTTGGAGGTATAAGCCTGAGAAGCCTAATGAAGTGGGAGCACTTACCATCTATGAATTCAAAGATCTCAATAACCTAGGCAAAGTGACCTACTTAGATGATGCTTTTGAGAGGATCTTTGTGGTCTCAGAGCATGGGAGACATGCCTACACTTGGAAGGGTGAATTTATTTTTCCCCAACCAAGATCTAATGTCTCCTACAGTCATCAAGGAGCTGGGACCTCCCAAGCTCATGGAGCTCAAAGGGATAGAAGTAGAGACACGCCAGAAGTAAGTTTTGCCAACCCCTTGGTAAGAGAAAGGATGAGAACAAAAACGGATAGAGAAGAAACCGAGAGACCTAGAGCCCCAAGAAACCAAAGAAATGATGATGATTTCACTTTGCCAAGGCCTAGAGAACACACTAGGACCCTGAGGCCAACCCAGCTGGTTAAGTCCATGAAGAATTACTTCGATGGCACTGGAGACCCTTACGACCATGTGGCAGAATTTAGGCAAGTCTTGAGAGCGGAACAAGTTGAGGATCTATTCACGCAGTACAATGCTTTTGGACTAACCCTTAGAAACACAGCCCTTACATGGTTCCAACCACTACATGAGAGGCAGTTTAGGAGCATAGACCAACTTTTGTAAGCTTTCGTCACTGAGTTTTCTAAGAGTGCTATACGGCATAATACTTCCTCATTGATTCATAGCTTCAAGCAAAACACCTCAAGAGACGGTCAGATTGGCAGGAAGACGATTTAGGCAATACCTAGAGAGGTGTCTGGTACCTGAGTTACCCACACCAACCACACATGTGGCTTTATTCTTAGATGGATTGTTGAGTACAAAGCTCAGATCATATGTGTATTTGAAGGACCCTAGAACCATAGAAGAATGTGTACGCATGTGCATAGACATTGAGGATAATCTAGGAGAGGAGCTGGCGCTTTCAAAAATCTACAAGGATTCAAATAGCTCTAGTAGCCTCACTTCCGGCCAATCCACATCTATCGAGGAACTTGCAGAGAAGGTAGCTCAAAAACTAGGTGTCTCTAACAAACAAATTCCAAGGTTTGCCCCAGTTAAGTAGTGCTATACTTGTGGAGGAGACCATATGGCGAGTGTATGTCCCATTATGGCTCAACCCCAAGTGAATCCTAGTAACCAGTACTGCACCATAGAGCGAAGGTACACCAACCACACCGCACAAGACTGCCCTTATAACAAACAAACTGTCAGGCAAAATTACCCTCAGCCATATCCACAACAGGGCAGATTCCAGACCCAGTACCCACCACAGTAGTATGGTAGGCCCCAACAACCCTACCAGCCACCCTATCAAGGGAAGCAGAGACCTCAACCAGTTCTAGCGCAGCAACCCCCTGCTCCAACCAATGTGATTCCAGTGAAATATGCATTTGAAGAAGAAAATTTGAATAGAGCCATAGTCCCGGTAACACCATTGCTATCTGAAAGTGACCCAAGTGATCATAGTTTTGACTCTACACATATTGCTAGCCCACAAGCTTACTACATGCAGTCATCCGAGCATAAGGAAGAAGAGCAAGAGTTGATAGCTTTGCTAAGAGAGTACAGAGATGTATTCGCTTGGAGCTACAAGGACCTGAAAGGTGTAGACGCCGACATATGCTCCCACACGATCCCCATGACCTCAGATGTCAGACCCTCTAAACAGAAGCCATACACATACAATGACAACTATGCTGCCAAGATCAAAGAAGAGATAGATCGCTTAGTTGAAGCTGGATTTATCCATGAAATCGAGCACACTGAATGGGTTTCCCCCATTGTAGTGGTGCCCAAAAAGAATGGCAAACTACGTGTATGCATTAACTTGAAGAAGGTTAACGCAGCCACTATCAGAGATAGTTATCCACTTCCAATCACTGAGCATCTATTAGAAAGGGTAGCAGGCAAGGAAGTGTACAACTTCTTAGATGGGTTCTCTGGTTACAATCAAGTGGCCATTGCACCAAAAGATCAGCATAAGATGGCTTTTGCCACAGAGTGGGGCATATTTGCTTTTCAGGTAATGCCATTTGGTCTAACCAATGCGCCCGCAACCTTCCGAAGATTGATGTGCCATGTGTTTAAAGCGTTCCCGAGGAAGAATTTGGAAGTCTATGTTGATGATCTCTGTGCTCATTCTAATATTAGACAGACACATATACCTGAACTCCAACAAATCTTTGACAAATGTAGAGAATATCAAGTCTGCCTAAACCCAAAAAAGAGTGTTTTCATGGTCAGGCAAGGCAAGATTCTAGGACACATAGTGTCAAAGAACGGCATATCCACTGATGAAGAAAAAGTGAGAGCTATCGCAGAAATACCAAGGCCAAAGAATGTCAAGGAAGTGCAAGCTTTCATGGGGCATTATGGCTATTACTGACGTTTTATACACATGTATGCCATCATTGCAAAGCCTGTGTACGGACTTTTAACTAATTTTGATTGGACTGATGAATATGAGAAATCTTTCAATGAGCTTAAACGACGATTGTGTTCAACACCAATCTTGACTACACCGGATTGGAACATGCCATTTCATGTGCACATGGATGCATCCAATTATGCTATTGGATGTGTACTTGCACAACCTACTGATGAAGGTAATATGGATCTTCCAATTGCATACGCTAGTAGATAGTTGAATGCTGCTAAACAGAACTATACGACCACTGAACGAGAAGGATTAGGCATGGTATATGCGGTTAAAAAGTTTAGACACTATTTGCTTGCAAATAAGTTTAAATTTTTCACTGATCATCAGGCATTGCTATACTTGGTAAACAAGCCATGCAATACAGGTAGACTGGTAAGATGGTTCCTCTTACTTATGGAATATGACTTTGAGGTTGTGGTGAGGAAAAGCAAAACTCACTTGAGAGCAGACCATCTCTCTAGGATCACATCTGGAGAGGCCCCACAAGGAGTATCAGATGACCTTCCTGATGCTTACTTGTTTAATTCGGAAGTGGTACCTCAATGGGCTAAGACATTAGTGCTAGTATTGACATATGGGCCCAAACACCCAGTAGTAAACACTCAAGATAGGGAGGTAGTAAAAGCCCAAAAATACCATATCATGGTAGGGAGTATGTACAAACATACAGATCAAGGAGTATTACACTAACATTCATGAACAACCAACGGTCGTCTTTAGTGAACATATCTCACACGCCACCCTTTCCCATCCTTACCATTCCCTACCTCCATAAGTGCTAGTCAATTTTCCGAACCTCAGATAGGTCACCCCGCCACTCATCAAACCATACTAGGTCACCCTTCTTATCTCCCAGTTGTGGGACATCCACTTGTCTCGACCCAAACATCGACACACCCATTTTCCCTCACTACAACATTCCCTCTTTCCCAACCCCAACCCATTGTACCCCCCTCAACCTCCTTAGAACTGATACAAACCACCGTGCCTCAATTTTGGGCAAACCTTGTAAATATGATGTGACAACTGGATGATTATAATAGGAATCCCCTTTCCCACCCCACCTCCCCCACATTCACGGCCACCACTGACACACCACCCACCATTCCAGTATTCACGATTCACACTTCACACACAATCACGTTCGACCCCATGGACATTTCACCCTCCACCGGACCACCCACCACCACTTTCGTTTCAACATCACCACTTGTTACTTCACTCTCATCACCACTTCCAACCACTGTAGGCACAACATCCACCTTTCCCTTCCCCAATTCCCGACCCCTTGCATCTTCCACCACTACCTCTACATCCACTTCATTTAGTCTTGCATTAGACACCATGTTCAAATTGGCCACGTAGCTGAAACAAGAATATAAATTATTGGAAGAGAACAACAGAGAATTATGTAATTTGTCTGCCCACCTCCAAGCACGTGTCGATGCTTTGGAGTTGCAAAATACTGTAGTGCAACAATAATTCACCGCCCTCCAAAAATCTTATGCGGAGATTGAAGCCAAATATACAGAGGCAGGTAAAGTGATCAAACGGCAACTCAGAGATCAACTAGCCCGCAATGCTAGATTACAAAGAAACATGGCATTACTTCGACGACACCTAGCAGTTGCCCAAGAAGAGAATAGAACATTACAACAACAAAATCAAGATAATCTCGAAGCAGCCATCAAAAACACTCCCGGGGCACCCATAGATCCTGCTAGCTTCCAGGCTCTCCCCTCAAAAAATATCCAGTAGATATTGGAAAATTATGCAAACCTCTTAGAAGCACATGACTAGCTTGCCAACCAAGTGAAGGAACTACAGAGACAACCAGTGCCCGCACGCCATATGATGGAATCGAGAGATACGATCAATGTTGCTACTTCACCGCAGCCAAAATCCTCAACCGATACCGAGGTACTTGAGCTACGGCAACAAGTCATAGAGTTAAAAATGAAATTATTGCAATATGAACGACCACCATCTCCACCCGATCAACCACCAGAAGAAGATGCAGTTACCATTCCAGTTGAAGAAACATTCGAAGACAATTATGAACCTCAACCTCTTCCAAGAGGCGGAGTCACTGATGAAGGACAAGACATCTACGAGGAACCCCCTCCTACATGGATGAAACAAGTAGAAGAGATGAGCCCAACTCACGAAGAGTGCATATCCACTCACATGCTGGCCATGAAAGCTATTGAGGAGGCAATACTTCAATCAGAATATTTCAGGCACTTGGCTCCTAGGCAATTGATAACCAGTTTGAAGTTACAGTATAAGCCCTACTTTGTACTATTGGCAGACTACAACGCTGAAATTAAATGCAAAACCAATAAGTACCCTTCCTTCGCCACACAATACCAACCAGAGGACATCCCAAAAGAAGCCAAGCAAGGGGAAATCTTCCAACCTATCTGGCAGCAAAAGTTATTGGAGACTTATCTAGAGATGCTCCGAACATGGGACCATGCCCCCATGCACTTAAAGTATAATCCTTGCTTTGGACCAGTGCAACGAAGACGATCATGGAAAGCCTTTGCCATCAAAGTTCAGAATAATGCTAATTGCAAACAATGGCTCAACTACCCATCGATTGCACCACCAACATGCACACCAACCGTAGCCTACATGATGGCTACTATCAGACACTGGATGCCACGACTACAACCCATGACAGATGTCGCTGCTCAAATGATGTTAAAGATCCTAGACATGATGCAAATAGTACTCAAGACCTTCCGCAATGTACGTAACATCCAGCCTCCGATCCCGGGCTTTATAAATGGCAATTATGACGTATTCTATGATATGAGCACAACCCCTAGTATTCGGGTTGCTCATGCTTGGCATGCAAGGATCAGATATCTTCCAACTTGCTATAAACAAACATTTGATGATATGTTTACCACTGGGTTCTGGGAATCTCACTCTGAAGTGTTTGCGCCACGACCAACCCATCTTCTACAGCTATTTGTATGCAAACAAACTATGCATTCAGAGCTATATACAACACCACAATCTGACATTCCTGGTACGGTCAATTGGGATGCTCTTCAAAGAGATCTTGTCAGGGGACTAAGGATCAGAGAACAGGAGTTAGCCACCGACATAGTCCAGCACTATATTGATCACCCTGTGGAGCAAAGGTCTGTCAGAGATGACAGACGCTAGGGGCGGGAGAGTGTTGGCATCATCTGGGAAGAAGCAAGTACGGGCATACATGCAAATCTAGCACTGAGGCAACCCATCAATTTTTTTCAATCCTTACATTATTTTAAAAGTGATTCTCATCACTGAAAACCATTGTAAATACCATTTCACCTTTTTGCAGCTCCATTTTGTGCAAGCCGAGGAGTCCTCAAGCTTGAGGAGCTTTAACAGTAATTTCCTACCAAATTTCATAGTTTTCAGAGCTCGTTTGAGCCTCCAAACTAGCTTAGGGACCTAATTTTTAACTAGGCCAAACACTAGGTCTGAACAGGACCAAAGCTAGTCAAAAACTATAAATAGAGCTAGAGAGCTCATTTTTGGGGCTAGCTTGTTGTAGATTTGAAGTTGTATGAGAACTCTTTTGCAATAGGAGTGATTCCATTGTCTCTCTCTCTTTGTTCTTGCCGTGTGTGTGCGTGTGTGTGTATGTGTGTGCATGTTTGTGTGCTTCTCACTCACACACTTGTGCCATCACTTGTTTGAGGTCTTCATACCATCCTCATGTCTTCCCGGATTGCCATTAAAGGAGGTGCTACTCATCACTGAGCTACAGTTAACACTTCCTCATTTACACACACATCTAAGGTGGTTAAGATCTCCATCCATCCATGTGGTTCAAATGCTTCATCTTGAAAAATTTGCAGCATATACAATGGATCATCTATGGGTCGGTAATTGTGATGCCCTATTGGCCATAACTGAGTTTTGTTTTCTTCTAGTTTTGCCGCTTTGCACATCCATAACTGAGCATCTTCATGCATCCATGATTGATCACTAGATCCTGCACTATGAATGGACAAATCATCTTCTTCTTTATGTATGGGATTCCGTTGTAGTGGGGGCACATCCCTATATGAAAAGGTACACAAATTTATCTTTGTGGTTGTCCCTTCGTGTTGTAAATACAATGCATCTCTTCTGCAATCTTGTACTACTCTGAGTTGTCTCATAAAAGTTCATCCTAATATCATTTCATAATTATTGGCCTTTACAAATTGACATATTGCTAGAGTATGTTTGAACTCTACTCCGCAGGCAGTTAGCTTAATCTTCTCCAATGTTCCTAGGAGTCTTTCTACATGACCATCTACTAGTTGAAGCTTCATGTGTGTTGGTCATAGGGCTGGTTTTCCCCATTTTTCCCAAATCTCTTTGGTGGTTATGCCTACACCAGCTCTTGTATCTAAGATAGCTTTGGTCATATATCTGTTAAAGGTGATGGGTAGGCACATATTACCTTCATCTCCTTCAATAAATTCTCCAACTTTATCAATTGGGATTTGAATGGTTGATGGAGTTTTAGCTTCTCTCTTTTCCTTCGTAGGCTCTCTAGTTTCTATTTTCAAGTGTCCCACTGATTGCTTCCACAATTGGGGCTTGGCTCGTAGTAATTCTTCTATTGTCAATAAGCATTGTACCTTAGTCTTCTTAAGCTCTGCCAAGTTGTGTGAGGTATTATCTTGAGATCTATCTTCCTTGCCCCGGATTGTAGGAGCATGGAATACTATAGACCCTTTCTCGTATTCTCCCATATAATTTGGTAGTGTGGATATTTTGTTTGGTTCTTCCCTATTTCAATCAAAAATGGAAACTTCTTCATACACTTCCTCTAAATTTGGTATCGGTTGGGTTTTTCCAGTGTCTAGTTCTTCAAAGGGTGGTGTTGAACTCTCATTCTTTTTCCATCATTCTTCTTGGATCTTGGCCCACAAGTCTTGTGGCCAATTGGTCTCTAGTTCTCGAATTATAGAAATCTGTTCAATCTGGTTACTCTGTTCTTCTTCTTCACTATGCTCCTCTTTTGGTATCCTTACTTGTTTTTTATTATTATTCTCTAGACATTCATTGAATTGGCTTTCAGGTATTCGTGTCCTTGGAAGGACTAGGGTAGTATTTTCTAGTGTGGGCTTAGCTATCTCTATGAGCTTCTTGCATATCACCGGTCTTTCCTTCTCTAGCTCTCCTTGTGGATAGAGTTTCTCATGCTTCTCTATGTTTGGTTCGATCGCGATTTTAGATTGATAAGCCTTTAACCACATATCCAAGTCTTCTGGCACTGGATCTACTATAATTGATCCTGGTTTGTCTGGCTTCTGTGTTTGAGTCTTCTGATGAGCATTTCCTTGCACTTCTAGCTCATGGGGTTTCTCACTTTCCTTTACAACTTTCTTATTCTCTTCATTTTTTTTCTTCAGCCATTTATCCCTAAGTTTTTCTCTTCTAGTCTTCCACTTTTGTGTCTTCTTTGCTTGGTTAGTTTCTCCGAGATCCTCTAAATTCTTGACTATTTGAGTCTTAGGCTCTAAGCTTTTATCCATTTTAGGTTTAGACTTAACTTCTTGTCCTTTGGCTTGGGCTCGAGTAATGGCTTTTAATGGCATTGTGTATTCCTTTTCACTTCTCGATGATTTGATAACTTCTATTACATTAATCTGGGTAGTGTTATGAACTTTATTGGGGTTCTTTGGGTAGTGTTTAAACAGATGCTCCTTGCCACAATCATTGCAATACCCTTCCCATGTTCTAAGAGGTGGTGGGTTGTACGGCAACATACATTCCCTTATGAAGTGGTCTCCATTGCACCTATAACATGGTCCTCTTGGTGCAGGTGGTCTAATAGGTGGTCTCACTCGGGCTTGTGCTTTAGGTGCAGAATATATCAAGTTCACATATTCTTGTACATAAGAGTTGTCATACCCTTCATAACCATAATATTGTTGCTCGTAGGTTTGGTCATACTCTACCAGACTGGCATCATACGGATTCTCCTCATATCCTTGATTTGTCATTTATGCACTAGCTAAAGGTGTGGCTGGTACTATGGCTCTTTCCATGTTTTCCTCTGGTTAGGTGTATTTGATAGACACTACATTCTGTGGATGGGGTGGTTGTTGTCCTAAGACTGGTTGTGGTTGTCCATATCCTCCTTGGTCATATGACCTGGGTACTCCCTGTGTTCCTGGATAGGGGTCGTATCTAGGAATCTCTCTACCTTGCTCTCTGGAAGGATATCCGTAAGGTCTGTATTGGGTTTGAGTTACTAGTCTTGGTTGCCTGTTGAATGGGCAATTTTCAGTAGTGTGGTTAGTGAATTTCTACTCAATATGACAATACATGTTGGGTCCTTGGGGTGGCTATCTGCTGTATGGGTAAGGTTGTTGCGTTCCTAAACCTCGTCTAGTACAAGTATGAGATGGATGGTCTCCACCACACAGGTTGCATCTTCTCAGCATTGGCCTTCTCATGGGCAGGCTCTGATAGTTTCTCTGTCCATGCACACCTAACTTCTTAGCTACCAATTCTGTCTAGAAATAGGGATATCATCTTTTGTTGTGATGGCCTCTCCATTATTGGGCATCTATCAACATATTGGTTAAATCTTTGGGCCACTCTTTTTACTATTTCATTTGGGGCTTGTTTGAAACTATGAATCAATGATGATGAGTTGTGGTTAATCCCTCGTTTGGTGAATTCTCCAATAAACTCTTGGAAGAACTATTCAATATTTCCAAAGTGATTTGGATCCAAAGGTTGGAACTATGTTAAGGTTGTTCCCGTGAGGGTTAGCCCAAAGGATTCGTATTGCACAGAAAATTTATCAACTTGTTCCGCTCACAACACTTGCTTGAATTCAGTGATATGGTCATAAGGCTCTCCTGTGCCCTCATAATGATTCCTCATGCATTTAACAACTTGGATTGGTCTCAGCCTTCTCACTGGCTCTGGGGGTCTGATCATTACAAGAATTGCTGGCCTAATTGGATGCATTCTCAGTCCTACACCTGGTTGTAGTCTTGGCCTAATGGGTGGTCTATTCATATTTCCTATCCCTGGATTGGCTTGGCTACGCGAATGTAATCCCGGCATATTGAATTGAACATGTGTTCGGTTAGGGATACTTTGTTGACTCGTTTGATGTGACATAGTATTCTCCGTTCCTAGGTGATATCCAAAAGGGTTTTGCGAGGTAGTTGCCTTCTCACGAGGAGGGAATACAGGCAACCCCATGTATTTCAATTGAGACCTATCAACTTCTTCTACCGGCCAATACCTCCTTTAATTTCGGTCTAGGTACATGACTCTAGACTCATTCTCTAGATCTTTCAGCTCATAGATAATTATTGGGCTTACTTCTCCTCGTGTAGGTGAGTCGGTTTGTAAAAGTAGTTCTGGCCCATGGATCAAATATACATCCAATAGATAATCGTCTTGTGGTATTAGGTCTCCTCTTAAGACTTGAGTCACTACGGACTTGCCCCTTGGGGTAGTCACCGTGTTTCCATCATTAGATCTCTCTGAAGCTCCTTGTCCCTCTAGTTCCCCTCTATCATTGATTTGGTCAGGATTTTTAGTCACTACATAGGTTTGACCTAACTTGTCCATGTAAACTCCTCCTTCATACTTGACCGTGGGTCTTGGAACTATTGTTGAATCCATAGATTTTACCATTCTCCCTACTAACCTACTTATGCCATCAAGGTAAATAGGGACTCCCTTTCAATTAGTGGATACATACTACAGAGAGGTCCGGTATTCTCCCTCTATGGTGGACATAAAGCCCTCCCTTGGAGCTGAACCATGCATGTCCTCTGAGGCTATGGGTAGTTCCTCCTCTGAGTCACTTGATGTATCTGAGTAGATCAAGTGATGGCTTGCTTGGGCTGCACTTCCTACTAATGAAATGAAACTTCTCCAACTACTTAGCACCCATACTGACCTTAAGTTCATTCACCCCTTAAGTTTGTATCTTGCCTCTCCTTTCCCTTAGTTTTATCTTAGATTTCTCAGAGTTTTACTTTCTGGTTGTCTGGATTATTCTGGACGATACCAGTGATGGGCGATACGATACTATTGTTACAATGATATGATACCAGTAGTGTACACAATACGATACTTTAGTTTCACATGATATGATACTACCGAGAAAGGCGATATGATACTAGATCTGCTCATGATATGACACCTCTGTTGGGTCTTGATATGATACCAACCTCATGATACAATACTACTACAAGAGATGATACGATACTAGTAGTGGACAGATCACGATATGATACCTCCTTCCCGACGATACCTCACTTCTCATGATACGATACCAGCTTGGTGGGTTGCAATACGACACCAAGATGTGCACGATATGATATCAGTCTTTCAGACGACACTGCGATCTAGACAATACGATACCACGTGATATGCGATATGATACTTCTAAGGGGGATCACGATATGATACTCTAGTGCAAGATACGATACAACTCGAATCGCGATCATGATACCAGCACTTGATGATACATGATACCTTGACAGTATTATCATACTTCAAATATGCACGATATGATACCAAGCGAGTATCACGATACTAGGGAATTATGGTATCATGATACCAAAACTCAACCGATCATGATACTACAGCCAAAAGTGACCAAAATCTAAAATTTTTTTGTGAAAAGTGTTTGTTTCTCTCTCCTCTTCACTCTTAGCCCAGTGTGCAACTCAAAAACTCACTCTAGCCCTTCTGTCCTACCCCGTGATATCGGGTATAAGTTCAGTCACATTTGTGAGTGCTCTTTTGATTTTTTGTGGTTATAGGGTTGATGACCTCACCTTCAAGAGTATATTGTCTAAGCTTTGTGCTCACGATGTCAGTTACGTGCTTGCTCTCCATGATACCACTTCTACAATACCAGTCCTTGCTCTCCTCGATACTTGTCAAGACAAGTGAGTAGAATATGAGTATTTTTTGGGTTTTATGGCCTTGGTTGACCAAGTGCCTGAACTGAATTGAACTAAATTTTTTTTCCTTCTTTTTCTCTTTGAATTCCCTGGTAGAAACTTACCTATCCTAACACTACCTCCCTCTTCCCTAAACCCTAACTCTTCCTCACTCCCTTACTCCTAAACCTAAACCTGAAAACTCATTACACACACTGCTAAAGTGTGAAGTAACAAGTGTTGAAATGTTTGATGATTTGCCACTGACTGAATTCACCTCTACAAGTACGACTTCTTGGAGTTAGACGTCTGCGAAAGCACACAAACAACACAAGGAAGAAGAAGAAGCTTGGAGCACAACACACAATACTGAATGTATTACTGGGAATGTACAAACAAGTAGCCCATTAGGGCAATAGGCATATATACAAGCCAGGGAAAAAAACCTCCTAAAGAGGGGAAAAAGTGCCCAAGCAGTCCTAGAGTGTTCACACACATCATTACCTAAATATATCAACAAATCCCCCCTGGGAGTGATGCGGTGAACAAGTAGCTGGCACTCATGTATAAGGAAGTGCCAAGCTATGTGGAAATCACTCCACAAAAGGAAGTAAGCCCAAAGCTTTGCGAAAAGCTTCAAATTTCTCCCTAGGCAGAGTGTTGGCATACAAGTCATAAGCAGAGCATACAGGCACAAAGGAGCAGTCATGCACAATACGGCAACAAGGCCCAATCATTTTTTCATAAACAATTTCCAACTCAAGTGATTTACATCACTACACACAGTGTAAATCCCATTTTTGGTAGAATAAAATCTATTTTTGTTCAAGCCGAGGAGTACTCGAGCTTGAGGAGTATTAGAATTAGCTACATACCAATTTTCATAATTTTTAGACTCTGTTTGAGCCCTCAAATAAGCTCTAGAACCTAACTTTTAACTAGACCGGACACTAGGTCTGGACAAGGCCAAAGCTAGTCAGAAAACTATAAAAAGGGCTAGAGAGCTCATTTTGGGGTAGACTGTTTGTGAATTGAGCTTATGTAAGAGACATTTTGACTAATGCAAAGAACTCCATTGTTCCTCTCCTTGTTCTTGCCTTGTGTGCGTGTGTGTGTATGTGTGTGCATGTATGTGTGCTTCTCACTCACACACTTTTGCCATCACTTGCTCATAGTCTTCATACTAGTCCTCACGTCTCCACGGATTGAAAATTATGAGGTGCATCTCCTCACGTTGGTACTCGCCATTGTGCTAGAGTGACACCAAATTTGGCGCCATTGCCGGGGGGAGAGCTTCGAGGACGAGTGTGTGATGGTAAGACGTAGAGTTGAAACATTGGAGTCATAGGTAATATCCTTTCTTTTCCTTATTTTTCTTCATTTTTTCTTGTTTTTGCATCACCATCATCATCTCCACCATCTCCCACCTCCATCTCCATCTTCACAAAAATTTCAGTTTTCGGTCATATTCCACTCCGCACCTCATTTCCCTCATTTCATTTGTGAGATAGAGCAAGAGAGAGCTTGCATGCTATCTGTTTTGTGTGTTTTTTTGAGCTTTTGTTGCAGGATCTAGCTATACCACCATCTCCAGCAGCTTGCGTCGGTACGACAAAACTCTGCATAGGTCCCAGGACGACGACCTCTGTCTATCGCGACAGACAGAAAAACTTAATATTTTTTTAATGCATGCTTGGCACGATAACCCACACCATTAGAGCACTCCAAATCACTAGAAGTTTCTAAAAAATTTGTGTTTTTTCAGTCTATTGCGACAGATACCATCTATCGCAACAGACAACACCCCACGAGAGAGGCCGTCTATCGTGACAGATAGAGCCCACGACAGACAATAGACCCCATCTATCGTGACAGACACCGTCTATCGCAACAGACCAGACCACAATAGACGACAGACTCAGTCTATCGTGACAGACACCATCTATCACGACAGACAGGACACCGCGACAAACACCGTCTATCGCGACAAACCAAACCACAATAGACGATAGACTCAGCCTATCACGACAGACACCGTCTATCGCAATAGACAGGACCCCATGACAAACACAGTCTATCGCGACAGACCAAACCATGACAGATGATAGACCTCGTCTATCACGATAGACACCATCTATCGCGATAGACCAAACCATCTATTGCGATAGACACCATCTATCATGACATACAGGGCCCACGACAAATGACAGACAACGTCTATCATGACAGACACCCGTCTATCGTGATAGACAAACACACTCGATAGATAGGCATTTTTGGCAAAAAAACAGAGGGGTAATTTTTTTGAAAGTTTGGGCTAAAAATTGGGCATATTTGCATATTCAATCACCTATACCATTACAAAGGCCTTAGAAAAATGCACTAAACTCTTGAAAGGTCCTGATTGTCTGTTTTAACCCCCTAAACCCTGAACTGTCATAACTTTTTCATATGAAATCCATTTTTTGAGCTCTAGGGCTTGTTAGAAAGCTCGTGGTGAATACTACATGACCTCAACTATTTTTTATAAGAATAATGCGTTGATTTTTAGATAAGATATTTTGAAGTTGACCCTCTGAGGGGTAGGTACACCAAGGGAGCTCTAGAGAAAATTTTTTTGGCAATACAAAAGGGGGAACAAGGGTCATTAAAAGTGTTTGTATCAAATTGTTTGTCAATTAAAGGTAAAAACTTGTGCTAAACTTGGAATGTTCATAGGATCATAGAGAGCTTTTGGAGGAATCAAAGCAAGTGCCATTGTGTGCAAGCTTGGGAACGCGCTTCCTGGGCAGACAAGCATAGCAAGGAGGTGCGACTTGAGGTTGGAACATCTCTCAACCCCCTTAGTCCATTCTTAGCATAGGCTAAGTGCGAGTAGTTGTCCTGATTGACTAAGGGTAGGATAGGAATACTCAAGTTCTAAGAGCCTTTAACTTCTCAAGTCCAAGAATAGGCTAAATTACAGTCAAGGGATAACTTAAAGGAAAAGAACTTAAACTAAGTGGACGCAAAACATCAAGTATGACACACTTAAGTGCTCCTGACAACGCTTAACTAAAGACAAAAAAACACCTACAAAGGAACTCAAAAAGAACAAGTGATTGGTATCAAAGAATCAGCAACGTACAAAGGGCATAGGAACCTTAGATCGGAAAGACACCTAGGGAGAGAACGTCAAAGTATTAGATCATTCGAGGCTAGTGTCAACCATACAGCCAAATCTTGGGCCCAACAATTGAGTGATTACCCCTACACGCTAGACTCAGAAACTAGTGACTCAGAGATATCTTACAGCATGGAGAGACCTGTAGGTAGCTCAGGAGTGGCATACTAGAAAGACCTGAGGGTCCCTACAAAACTCAATTGGAATACATCAGGACCAACCGCTTAGGTGCACGCATCTATGAGGATGGCTTGAGAAGATCTGTTGTCCTAATTAAAAACCCGGATCAGCCCATTGGACTAGAACACCCTATAGTCAAGTTCGAAAATGGTTCCTACATAGATAAAGAAGGAATAATGTATGTGGTCACCAACCAACATGAAAGGATGGATGAGTTTGGCAACATAATCTCTGAAACTGAATTAGGTGACATAGAGCAAGGGAACTTAGGAAAGGAGCCAAAAACCCCTCGAGGCAAGTCGGTTCTGACGAGAATAATCACTCCAAAGTGGGTTCCCCAAGACAATAGGAGCATAGATTTGCTCATGAATCGAGAGACAGATGAGGCTTTTTGGAGGTATAAGCCTGAGAAGTCTAATGAAGTAGGAGCACTCACCATCTATGAATTCAAAGATCTTGATAGCCCAGGCAAAGTGACCTACCTAGATGATGCTTCTGAGAGGATCTTTGTGGTCTCAAAACATGGAAGACATGCATACACTTGGAAGGGTGAATTTGTTTTTCCCCAAGCTCGATCCACTGTGTCTTATGGTCACCAAGGAGCTGGAACATCTCAGGCTCATGGAACTCAGAGAGAGAGAGAGAGAGGAGTAGAGATAGACCCGAGGTGAGCTTTGCTAATCCACTTGGAAGAGAAATAACGAGGACAAAGACTGATAGGATGGACAGGGAGAGACACAGGGATGCAAAGAATCCCAGAAATATAGATGAATTCCCTTTTCCAAGGCCTAGAGAACCCGCTAGAACCTTAAGACCCACACAATTGGTTAAGTCCATGATGAATTGCTTCGATGGCACCGGAGACCCGTATGACCATGTAGCAGACTTTAGGCAAGTTTTGAGAGCTGAACAAGTGGAAGACTTGTTCACTCAATACAATGCTTTTGGCCTAACACTCAAGAACATTGCATTGACTTGGTTTCAACCACTTCACCAAGATCATTACAAAAGTATAAACCAACTTCTTGAAGCATTCATCACTGAGTTTTCCAAAAGTGGCATTAGGCATAATACACCTTCCTTGATATACAGCTTCAAGCAAACACCTCAAGAGATAGTGAGGCTCGCAGGAAGAAGGTTTAGGCAATACCTAGAGAGATGCCCTGCTCTAGAGTTACCCACTCCGGCCAAACAAGTGGCCTTATTTCTACACGGATTGTTAAGCACCAAACTAAGATCATATGTGTACTTAAAGGACCCTAAATCCATAGAAGAGTGTGTACGCATGTGCATTGACATTGAGGATAATCTAGGGGAGGAATTAGAGCTCTCAAAGATCTATAAAGATTCAGATAGTTCTATTAGCCTCGCTTCCTCACAATCCACATCAATTGAGGATCTCGCAGAAAAAGTAGCTCAGAAATTAGGTGTCTCTAGCAAGCAGATTCCTAGATTTGCCCCAGGAAAACGATGCTACACCTGTGGAGGAGACATATGGCGAATGTGTGTCCTATCATGGCTCAACCCCAAGTGAACCCTAACAGCCAGTATTGCACCATATAAAGGAGATACACCAACCACACTGCACAGGACTACCCATATAACAAACAAGCGGTGAGACTAAATTATCCTCAGACTTATCCACAACAAGGAAAATACCAGAGCTAGTACCCATAATAGCAGTATGGTAGGCCCCAGCAACCCTATCAGCCACCCTATCAAGGGAAGCAAAAACCTCAACCAGTCCTAGTGCAACAACACCCTCCTCCCGCCAATGTGATTCCAGTAAAGTATGCAGCCGCAGAAGAAAATCCAAATAGAGCCTTAGTGCCAGTGACACCATTGCTTTCAGAAAGTGACCCAAGTGATCATAGTTTTGACTCTACCCATATTGATAGCCCACAGGTTTACTACATGCAATCACCCGAGCATAATGAGTCATACTATTATGAAGAAACTAATGAGTCTAGTTGGGAGCCAGAATATGCAAATGTCATGTACGCAAACCCCAACTCTAGACCTCAGCCTAGGTGGATAAGACCTCCATTTCCTAGAGGACCATGCTTCCGATGTCAGGGAGATCACCTCATTCGTGATTGCACTCTACCGGCACCTACACAAACCCAATCTGTAACAATTCAAGGCTTTTGTCCAGATTGTGGAAAGGAGCATCCGTTACAAGAGTGTCCCAAGAACCCCGCCAATATGCCAAAAATCGCTCCTATCAATGTTATTGGCCTAGTGGTAGACCCCACGGGAAGTGTGACTTCAACAGCCCCAGTGCAAGTCATCACGAGAGCTCAGGCACTTAAGCAGAACCAAGACTTAGGCAAGGAAAAGAATGCGGAGGTTAGTGAAACTGAGAGCCAGAAGAAGAAGAGAACAAGAGCTTGGAGAGATAGCCGTGAATGTATGAAAAGGCAATGGGCAAAGAAGATCAGCGAACTCGAGGAGACTCTGGGAGAGACCAAAGCCAAAATCATAGAAATCACATCTCAAATGCACTCTCACACATCACCCCCACTACCATTCCCATCACCTTCCTTTCCTCAACCTTCTAATCCACCACACGTAACCGACCCACCACCCAGAGTAGGGTCAGTCCTGGCTGATCCCACTCCAAAGGACATAGATATGATGCTTAGGGCATATCACGCCAGAATCCAGGAAGGGCCAAATGTAATGGATCATGAAAGATGTTACCCTAGAGCTGACCTAGAGCTTGAACGAACCAAGTTGTGTGCCAAGATGGTGGAATTGGATCAAGCCATGTTTGAGGCCAGTTGGCTCTTCAATTGCTCTAGCTCCATTAGAACACCATTGCATTTTGATGGTCTATTAGATAGATTGGAGATGATAATTGCAAAGTCTGGAAAAAGGAGCCAACCCCAGGCTAAGGAGAGGACAAGTGATAGAATAAGAATTCCTCCCAAGGGATCTTATGTGCCTAACTCCACTGAACCAGATACCTCTTCTTCTATGAATCGGTATTCACCAGAATTCTCGTGAGAGATTCAGGAAGAGAAATGGGCTAAAGAGAGTGAAGTTCTTCCTCCCATTGAACTTGTGGATGACACACACGATCAATTCCCACAAGACCTTCCTTCCATTTATGGAGAGTAGAAGAGTGCCCAATCTCAAGAGAGATTAGACTTCGAGTGCA
The DNA here is from genome assembly GCA_020310875.1 of Ceratopteris richardii. Classification (NCBI taxonomy): domain Eukaryota; kingdom Viridiplantae; phylum Streptophyta; class Polypodiopsida; order Polypodiales; family Pteridaceae; genus Ceratopteris; species Ceratopteris richardii. Next base: position 105,513,352 of record CM035416.1, on the reverse strand, counting down.
ATTCCTTACAGGAACTACCCCATTTCACATGCCCATGGGAAGCAAAGTCTACTTGTATGAGAGCACCCACGGTCATGATAAGAAATGAAGACTCAATCATACCTAGGAACACAGAGGTAGTGAAGAATACTAAGGTGCAATGCAATCTCACTTTAGAAGAGCTACTTAAGGTTAAGCCCGAATTATGGAAACATGTAGCCAAGCAAGTGCCAGACCTAGCGAAACCTCGTTCCCAGGTAGGATCTCACAGGACAGTGCCAGAAATACCCTTGGACAAGATAGGCGACATGAGCGAAGGAGAAGAAGGAAAAACCTATCTACCTATCACTCATCAAGGTTACACAACCAAGGCAATTTTGGACTCAGGTGCAGGAGTTGCAATCGCTACCACTTCCATATGGAAGCGATGGGGCAAGCCAGCACTCAGGCCCACCAGAATGAAGCTACAAATGGCTGATGGTCGCATTGAAAGACCCCTAAGGCTACTAGAAGGAATAACTCTCACCACTTGTGGTGTAGAGTTTGAGCACACTTTTGCTATATGTGATTTTAGCGAAAATCAAGCCTACGAGATGATTCTAGGAAGACCATTCTTGAGACAATTGCAAGTAGTACACAATTGGGGGACCAATTCTTTATATTTGCAACACTTGGGCGTAACAACCAAAGTAAATCTCAAAGATTTCTCTCATAGAGACGTGCCCCCATTCAATGGAATCTCATCCATAAAGCCAAGGACGATACCGAGTCAGTGCACTCCATAGGGTCAGGATCTTCATGGATGCATGAAGACACTCACTTATGGATGTCTAAAGTGGCCGAAGAGGAAGAGAAAAGAGAAAAGGCAAGAGAGGTAGGTGCGAAGGAAATGCATAAACCAATACAAGACCCAGCCTATGCACCTGTAGTGTTTCCTGATGAAGAGTTTGAGCCTCATGGTTGGGCAGAAATCTTAGCAACTATGGATGTAGCCATCAAAAAAGAGCAGTGGACACCCCACTCTGACGAGGACGGCTATGACATTTCAGTATTCACAATAGAGCCAATCATGTGTGATCCAATTATTGAAGAATGTGAACCTAGTACTGATGCATTCGAGGATGCAAGTGAATCTGATCTAGAGTCAATCATTATGGACCCACCCTTTGCATCAGATGAGGAATATTTTTATGAAGTAGAAGCTCACCCTCAGAGACATGAAGAAATTATGAATGAGGTGAGATTAACCACACAAGTGACCACTAAGAGCGAAGGCAAGAAGAGGAAGAAGAGAGAAGTCACCCCAGAGGAAGAAGAATCTTTGTTTGAGGTCCCCAAAAATTTCAAGAAGTATGAAGTTGAAGATAGGAGAGTCATGGTAAGGATGCCTAAATGCGAAGCAGCCATAGGAGAGGCCTATGATAACAAAGAAACTACAAAGAAAATCATAGTGACCATAGAAGAAGGTGAAGAACAATGTACATGCATAGGACACGACCTAAGTGAGGATGAGAAGCAGGAGCTGATAGCCTTACTACGAGAATATAGAGATGTTTTTGCATGGAGGTACAAGGACCTAAAAGGTGTAGACTCTGACATATGCTCACATACGATCCCCATGACCTCATAGGCCAGACCTTCTAATCAAAAGCCATACACATACAATGACAACTATGCTGCCAAGATCAAAGAAGAGATAGATCGCTTGGTGGAAGCTGGATGGAAATCGAGCACACTGAGTGGGTATCCCCCATTGTAGTGGTGCCCAAAAAGAATGGAAAATTATGTGTATGTATTAACTTGAAGAAGGTTAATGCCGCCACTATCAGAGATAGTTATCCGCTTCCTATCACTGAGCACCTATTAGAAAGGGTGCCAAGTAGGAAGTGTACAACTTCCTAGATGGGTTCTCTAGTTACAATCAAGTAGCCATTGCACCAGAAGATCAACATAAGATGGCTTTTGCCACAGAGTGGGGCATATTTGCTTTTCGGGTAATGCCATTTGGGCTTACCAATGCTCCTGCAACCTTTCAAAGACTGATGTGCCATGTGTTTAAAGAGTTCTTGAGGAAGAATTTGGAAGTCTATGTTGATGATCTCTATGCTCATTCCAACATTAGACAAACACATATACCTGAACTTAGGCAAATCTTTGACAAATGTAGAGAATATCAAGTCTGCCTAAATCCAAAAAAGTGTGTTTTCATGGTCAGGCAAGGCAAGATTCTAGAACACATGAGAGCTATAGCAGAACTCCCTAGGCCAAAAAATGTCAAGGAAGTGCAAGCTTTCATGGGGCATTGCGGCTATTACCGACGTTTTATACACATGTATGCCATCATTGCAAAGCCTCTGTATGGACTTTTGACCAATTTTGAGTGGACGGATGAATGTGAGAAACCTTTCAATAAAACGGCGATTGTGTTCAACACCAACCTTGACTACACCAAATTGGAACAAACCATTCCATGTCCATGTGGATGCATCCAATTATGCTATTGGGTGTGTACTTGCACAACCAACTGGTGAAGGTAATATGGATCTTTCAATTGCCTATGCTAGTAGACAGTTAAATGCAGTTGAACGAAACTATACCACCACTGAACAAGAAGAGTTAGGCATGGTATATATAGTTAAAAAGTTTAGACACTATTTGCTTGCAAATAAGTTTAAATTCTTTACGGATCATCAAGCACTCTTGTACTTGGTAAACAAGCCATGCAATACAGGTAGATTAGTAAGATGGTTCCTCTTACTAATGGAGAATGACTTTGAGGTAGTGGTGAGGAAGGGCAAGACTCACTTGAGAGCAGATCATCTCTCGAGGCTCACATCCGAAGAGGCCCCACAAGGAGTATCAGATGACCTTCCGTATGCTTACTTATTTAATTTGGATGTTGTACCACAGTGGGCCAAGACCTTAGTAGTACTAACATATGGGCCTAAACATCCAGTAGTCAACACTCAAGATAGGGAGGTAGTAAAGGCCCAAAAGTACCATATCATGGCAGGGAGTATGTACAAGTACACGGATCAAGGAATATTATCTTGTTGTGTGGAAGAGGATGAGTACGCAAAATGGTTGCAATTAGCACATGTTGGTGCATTAGAGCAACACTACTCGAGACAAGGAACTTTACAAACACTGAAGAGACTCAGAGTGCACTGGCCAACTATGGAAGCAGATGTCTATAGGATGTGCAAGGAATGCCCAATCTGTAGCACTAGACCACTCGTGGAACATGCCACTCTTTATCAAGTGTCTTTAGTGCCAGATTGGAGCAAACCATTAGTAGCCTTCCTGAGAACGAAAACATTCCCTCAAGAGATGATAGTGACCAGACAAAGGAGCTTAGAACAAGAAGCTTTAGATTATACTCTCATTGGAGATAATCTATACAGACGAGGAAAAGATAGGTATCTTAGAGTGTGTGTCCACGAGAGCGAATATCTAAAGATCTTGGAGACTGCTCACCAAGGTGTAGCAGGAGGACACTTTGGACCGGATTGGGTGATCAAGGCAATACTATTTGCAGGTCTTTGGTGGCCAACCCTTTACATGGATGCACATACCTATGTGAAGAGGTGTGATGTTTGTTAGCGAACTCAGTATCCTATACGCAAAGATGAGATGCCATTGAAACCTATGATGGGTGGACGTGCATTCTCTAAATGGGGAATAGACTTTTTTGGTCCTATTAATCCCCCAGCCAAGGGTTCACATGTTGAATACATCATTGTGGCCACAGACTATCTAACCAAGCAGATAGAAGTAAAAGCCACAATGAAGTACGATGCTCAAACAATAGCAAAGTTCTTATTTGAGAATGTGTTCACCAGATACGGATTGCCAATAGAGTTAGTGAGTGATAGAGGCACACACTTCTTGAATGAAGTCATAGAAAACCTTCTCCAAGAATTCTTGGTGGTACATAAGAAGTCTGCCCCCTATCATCCACAAGCTAATGGACAGGTTGAGAGCACAAATAAGATTCTATGCAATGTATTGACAAAATTGGTTAATAATAAACGCTATGATTGGGACAAACAGCCACACCATGCTATTTGGGCATCTCGAGTTGCCTATAAAACGGTACTTCAGCCACACACTTTCAGATGGTGTTTGGCCAAAATGTAGTGCTACCATTGGATTTTTTGATACCTACATTGAAAGTAGCACAAGAGCATGATTGGATAGGCCATGAGCTCTCCTCTAGAATCTTCGATCTTGAACGATTAGGTGAAACACGATTGAGAGCTGCAACAGGAATTTATGCAGCCAAGAAGAGACAAAAAGCATATTTTGATGCACATGTGAAGGATAAGAAATTGAAAGCGGAAGACCTAGTCTTAGTCTACACCTTGAAGCAACATGCATGAAAGTTAGAGAAGAGAGGCTATGGACCAATGATTATCAATAGGATCTCCACAAGTGGAGCAGTTCAACTAGCCACTCTTGAAGGCGATATTCTACCAAGTTACATAAGTGGATGCAGAGTCAAGTCATGTCAGGAACCCCTCATGGAGGAGATGTTAAATCGACTCAATACTGCAAAGAAACATAAAGAGGATGAAAAGCGAATTAGAGAAGAAGCACAGGCAGAAGCTTAAGAACGCTTCTGATGGATAAAATTCAGAAGACAAGGTAGAGATCAGCCCATGCGTGACACTCAAGAATCTCTAGGTTATCACATGGCCATGTGCGAGGCTTTAGGTGAACGTTCCCATAGGATATTCGATCGACGACCTTTTGTGACCCTAGAAGTAGGACAAGGAGAGAGTGCAAGGACCGTGAGAGCTTTAATTGACTCAGGAGCAACCACTAGTGCAGTTCGACTTTCTTACTGCCCAGAATTGCAATTGAAGGAGAATTCTATGGAGGCATATCTCATAGGGTTAGGAGGCATGGAAACCCCTTGCATTGGTGAGGTGGAATTGCCCCTCTACATTCAAGAAGTTCAAATGGCAGTCAAAGTGCTAGTATGTGAAGACGAGGGTCTTATCAAACCTCTTGTCTTAGGCCAAGACTGGATCTATGATCATGCAATCAACCTCAACCTAAGAAGTGGACTTCTTCAGGCTTGGGTAGGCCAACACCGCATCATGATGGAATTAGAGAATCAAGCACTTAGGCCACTACAAAAGGCATCGAATCCTGGTCCCTCCAGGAACCCACATGAAGATAGCAATGCTATTCTTGTCCAAAGTTCTATGGTGCAGAAGATTGTCACTCTTGACCAAGGGCCAGAAGTCAATAAGGGGTTCCCTTCTTTTCCAAAGAAATTCCCAAGAAGACAAGCAAGACAACACACGACACAGAGGAAGCATGATCAACGAGTGGTGCAAAATAAAGTACATCAGGGCATGAAGCAGATCTGGATACGTAAGGGTGAACAACCCTCAGCTTCGGAGACAGGATCCCAAAGATGCACCAAACAAGCTACAGTGTTGAGAACTACAACGAAGGATTATCCTAGGCATCAAGCTAGACAAACTATTTCTATTTGGGTTCCAAAGCGGTCAATGAAGGATATCCCAAATGCCAGACAGATATGGGTGCCCAAGACCTGTTTACGAGCTCAAATAGCTTCACCTCCATTCACAAGATTGAATCAACACCCACAAGCACCCTTGGCACAACTCCCAGGGCAAACATCTACTCTCTCCACCACTACATCTTCGATCACACCTAGGAATGTCGGGAAATGGGTACCCAAAAGGTCCCAAATCCAACACAATCCAATCCACAAACCTTTACATGTCATCACCACTAGAAGTGACGATTCCACTATCAAAGTATGGAGACTTAAACCCCGTATCAAACCGCCTGACCCAATCTTGTAAATCAGTTCCCTCTGATGTAGGTGCATTCTGAGTACATTGCACATCCAAAATATGCATCTAGGATGAATACTAACCTACTAACCAACATTCTCACACATCACAAACACTCCACCCACTAACCCCTAACCACTTGAAATGTCATGTTAGTATTGTGGAGGGGACACCATAACATCATGTTTCCTATGCAATGATAATGTGCCTCTCTTCTTCTAGCAGATAAGCATCAACCATTACAAGCACTCTCATGGCAGAAGCAGCAGGTTAGAGCTCACAAGAAAGAGTAAGTACAACAGGGATTAATGTGGAGAGTCTACCTATTGAAGTACCACCAACTGAACGGTGGAGCTGCAACACCTCCAACAAATACCTATACCAGACCCTCCCACAGGAATAAGAGAGACAGTCCATGCAAATTCTCATTGGTTCAATGGCATGCCAGGGCGCCTAGGAGAGGCCAAGTATATTTGGGAGTCCAAGTGCGAGTATGACAGATCATGGGTCCGATTCCAATTCTTCTCCAAGGAGTTTGAGACTATCCAAAACACACAAGATCTTCAGACCATATGGCAATGTGCAGGGCTAGCCGATTACTTTGAGGCACCCATACCCAAACCAGATCTCCTCCAATGCTACTATTTGGTCCCAACATTACAGGCTAATGTAGAAAAGGACAAACCAGGAACGTTTGTTCTTCCTTCTTTGCTGGGCAACAACGAGTTGAAGAGGTTTGAACTTACCTTGGAATTGGTGAGCTCTGCTTTGAATATGCATGGCACACATGTACCTTCTGAGAAGGATACTCTCATTCCCACTAACATGAAGGACCAAAAACTACTGAAGCTGAAAGACATGGGAGCACTCACACCAAATGTGTTTATCCCTCTCCGTATGTGCATGCAACATTTTGCTTTTCCTGGTCAAGATCGATTCACACAACCTCACAAAAGAATATGGTTCGCTCTTTACTTGGCAGAGACAGGTGCGTTACCAATTAATCTTCCTGTATGGATTGTGGAGCAGTTGTATGAAGCAAATAAAAGGTCATCTAGAAAACTAGTGGTGAATGGTTGTTGTGCAATCACACGCATTATCTACAGATGCTTAGCATATGATGTACCCATTGAACGTGCTTTAACTTGGGCACAACTACAAATGTTTAAGAGGCTCAAAACTGCCACACATCAATCCAAGTGCATGAGGGGCTCGATTCCTTGTGTCCAGACACGTGAAGTTCTGACTACTCCGGAAGTCTCGCCACGAGGGGAGGCCACTGTACCTCCCTTTACCATTAGAATACCCAGGTCTGGATCTGAAGGTACATCACAAGCTTCCCCTTCAACTCCTCTTGTCCCATCTGAATTTGAATTTGCTATGACCGGAGACGTTGAAAGGATGAGCACCTTCGACTTCGAATCATTCTTGCAGAATACCCAACTCTTCGATGTCGAATTCTTCTCGGACATAGAAGAACAGGGCACCTCTTCCCAAAGATGGAGGAAATCCACAGAAGGCCGCCATGTACATTCGGATGACGACCAACACGGTCAACAACCAGGACACCTAGAAGAAGGAGAATCAGAAGAAGAAGAAACCACGGGAACCCCCGCATATACAGCAGAACTCTGAAGGCTGTATCAAATCATGGAACGAGTGTGATCGCAACAACTGCTCGCCAAATAGAGCAGTAGGGTGCTCATGGCTCAGCTATTGGAAGAAGCTGGAGTTGACTCCAAATACAGCGAAGGCCTACTATTGGTGGTAGAAACGTATGGAGTAGTGGAAGCAGTCCAAGCAGCGATCCAGAGGCCTCCTGTTCAATATGACCCCCCAAGATTCCAAACACGACCACGGTCTGGTAAAAACATCCAGATTCCCATTACTACAGGGGAAGGACCTATTATTACATCCGAACCCATTGAGACAACTTCCCAAATAGTAGTAACCTCTGGCCAAGAGCTCCCAGTCACCCAAGATGAATCAATCGAACCACTACCACCGACACCTCCACCGTCACCTCCTCGAACTCAAGCTAGAGACACCACCTCAACTACCCAACCCACAGAGCAAACCTTCATCTTCCGCACTCCCACCTCTGGTTCAACTTTGTTCTCCACTTTGAAAACCCTATCTATCAAACCACCACCATCACAACCACATCAACTGAACCGCTCATGGAGATAGCCATAGGACAACCAGCCTCCACAACCTCTATCATAGGACATCCTGACACTAGATCCATATTTTTTGGATTCCCTACCACCACACTCCCTTTTGTGACATTCTTGCCTCCTATCTCTCACTTCCCACCCCCCATACCACCATTCCTTCAACCAGCCCATGACTACTTTTGTAGAATGTTTCAAGCCACCACCCCACCCTCCTCGTCAATCGCATTCCCACCATCCACACAACACTCATTCATCACTATCAAACACACACCACCTACCATTCCGATATACATGGTAGACACTACACTCACGTCCACCCCTGAGGGCATGGACATTTTGCCACCCAGAGCACCTCCACCACCCCCCACACTCCCACCTTCCCCTATCCCCCCTCCACCAATCTCACCGGCACACACATCACCTGTAGACACAACATTCACTTTTCCCATTCCCCAGTTCCCTCCCCTTGCATCTTTCGTTGTAAAAACCACACCTTCATCCATAGGCAATGCATTTGACACCATGATTGCATGTATGTCGTAGTTAAGGACAGAATACTATCAGTTGCAGGCACATAATCAAAGGTTACAAGAACACTCCGAAGCACTACAACAACGCCTTGATACACTGGAAGAGGACAAAGCCAGTCTCCAAACTCGATTTCAAACCTTACAAGAGGCTCATGGCATTTTGGAAACACAATTTCAAAATGTGGATCAGGAATCAATCCAAGGGTTAGAAAGCCATTTGCAGATACAACTGGAAAGAAATTCCAAACTCCAGCGCAACATGGCCCTACTCAAACGACACCTTGCGGTAGCACACGAGGAAAATAGAGGCTTCAACAACAGAACCAGGAAAACTTAGAAGAAGCTATCGAAAGCACACCCGGGCTCCCATTAGTCCTTCCAAGTTTCAAGCAGTGGCCCAGAGAGCATCAAAATCATTCTTGAAGACTATGCCACTTTACTCGATGCACATGACCAGTTATCAGAAGAACTAGGTCAACTGAAGCAGTCAAGACAGAAAGAAATGACAGCGGGTCCCCAAGCTACTGACTCAACTGCTTCTCTTATCACGGACTCGGAGGCCCTTCAAGATCTCCAAAAACAAGTCACAGAATTGCAAGCACGTCTACTCAAATACGAAAGACCACCATCCCCCCCCCTGAGGCACCCACAGATGAGGAGACAGTCTCCATTCTGGTGGAACAAACATTTGAAGAGGAATATGATCCACAACCCTTCCCAGGGGGACGACAAACGAAAGAAGGACAGGATATTTTTGAAGCACCACGACCCCCATGGCTACGACAAGTGGATGAAATGGGGGGTTCTCATGAAGAGCGCACAGTAGTGCAAAATCAGGCCATGAGAGTCATAGAAGAAACTATGTTACAATCTGATTACTTCAAGAACTTGTCATCCAGATGCCTTATCCTCTCATCAGAACTCCAATACAGGCCTTACTATGTTATTCGGCCGACTATAATGCAAAAATAAAGAGATTCACGGGTAAGATTCCTTCATTCGCTACCCAGTTTCAACCTGAAGACCTTCCTCCAACGGTGCAAAAAGGCAAAATCCATCAACCAACATGGCGACAGAAACTTCTAGAGGCATATCCCGAAATGCTGCACACATGGAACAATGAACCTTTACATCTACTTTACAATCCATGCTACAACCCCGTTCCACGATGTAGATCATGGAAAGCATTCAACATAAAGATACAGAATAATGCTCAATGTAAGGAGTGGCTCAATTATCCGTACATAGCGCCATCGCAGGGACCACCATCGATAGCATACATGATGGCCACAATTCGACATTGGATGCCTCGACTGAAGCCCATTCCAGATGTGGCGGCCCAAATAATGCTTAAGATTTCGGATATGATGTAGGTAGTACTCAAAACCTTTAGAAATGCAGCAGCACCACAGGTACGTCTACCGGGTTTTACCAATGGAAATTATGATTTGGTGTATGACATGAGCACCACCCCCGGCATTCAGGTAGCTTATGCTTGGCATACACGAATCAAGTATCTTCCTGCATGCTATAAACAAACATTTGAGGACATGTTCAGAACAGATTTCTGGGAGTATCACTCGGAGGTCTTCACACCTAATCTCACACACCTGCTTCATCTCCTTGCTTGTGAACAAGCCATGTACTCTGAGTACTACACAACACCGCAATCGGATGTCCCAGGTGCAATTAATTGGGATGCATTGGAAGCTGATCTAGCAAGAGGTCTACGCCTAGGTGAACACGAGCTAGCCACGAATGTCCTACAATACTATATTGACCACCCTATAATAAAGCAGAGGTTTGTCAGGGGTGACAGATGCTAGGAAGGGGGGAGTGTTGGCATACAAGTCATAAGCAGAGCATACAGGCACAAAGGAGCAGTCATGCACAGTACGGCAACAAGGCCCAATCATTTTTTTCATAAACAATTTCCAACTTAAGTGATTTTCATCACTACACACACAGTGTAAATCCCATTTTTGGTAGAATAGACTCCATTTTGTTCAAGCTGAGGAGTCCTCAAGCTTGAGGAGTATTAGAATTAGCCACATATCAATTTTCATATTTTTTAGACTCTGTTTGAGCCCTCAAATAAGCTCTAGAACCTAATTTTTAACTAGCCCAGACACTAGGTCTGGACAAGGCCAAAGCTAGTCAAAAAACAATAAAAAAGACTAGACAGCTCATTTTGGGGTAGATTGTTTGTGAACTGAGCTTATGTAAGAGACACTTTGACTAATGCAAAGAACTCCATTGTTCCTCTCCTTGTTCTTGCCTTGTGTGCGCGTGTGATTGTATGTGTGTGCATGTATGTGTGCTTCTCACTCACACACTTGTGACATCACTTGCTCATAGTCTTCATAATAGTCCACACGTCTCCACGGATTGACAATTATGAGGTGGATCTCCTCATGTTGGTACTTGCCATTGTGCTAGAGTGACACAGAGCCTTCGTGAAAAGGTCTGCAATGTTCTCCTGCGTGGGCACATATGCCAAGCTGATCTCCCCAGTAGAGAACCTCTCCCTGACATAATGATAATGCACCTCAATGTGCTTAGTGCAAGCATGGAACATAGGGTTCCTTACAACTTCCAATGCGCTCTGATTGTCAGTGAAGATGGTGGTGGTAGAAGACTGGCCAACACCAAAATCAACCATAAGGCATCTGCACCACACACACTCAACAGTCGTTGTGAAAGCTGCCCTATACTCAACCTCACAACTGGAAGTGGCCATAGTAGGCTCCTTCTTGCTCAACCAAGATATACATGAGCTACCAAACATGAAGCAAAAGCCACTAGTGGACACACGAGTGTCATAGCAACCAGCCCAGTCTGAGTCACAAAAAGCATGCAAATCTGGCGGTAGTGATCCCCCCTTGGGATAAAACAACCCAAGTAGTCGAGTACCACTCAAGTAGCGAAAGATGCGATTAACTACCTACCAATGCTTGACACCTGGTCAATGCATAAGCCTGCTCATTTATGAGACAACAAACTGAATATCCGACTGAGTAATGCATAAGTAAATGAGGCATCCAACAACATGCTAATAGAGGACAACATCAAATGCATCTCCAGCATCATGAAGAATCAATCGTAAATCTGTCTCCATAGGAGTGGCAATAGGCTTACAGTTTTCAAGGCCAAAACACTGCAATAATGTGTCAATATATTTTGTTTGACACAAAGCCATTCCACCATCAACTTGCATAAACTGAATGTCCAAATAGTGATGCAAATGCCCCAAATCAGACATCTCAAATGAGGCATGCAAACCAGCCTTAAAATCAGCAATATGCTTCTCAATAGGACCAATGAGCAGCATGTCATCAACATAGACAACAATGATCAGAAGCACATCATTAGCACGCTTAACATATAAGGTGCTTTCAGTTAGACTATTCTCAAAACCATGTGCAATCAGATAGGCATGTATCTTCTCATACCAAGCACGTGGTGCTTACTTTAAGCCATATAATGCCTTCTTTAACCTGCACACCTAGTTTTCATGCCCTTTTTGCACAAAGCCATGGGCTGAAAACATACACTTCTTCATGCACGTCACCATTCAGAAATGTTGTTTTAATGTCCAACTGATGTACATTCCAACCATGATGAGCTGCAAGTGCACAGATGCTACCAACAGTAGTCATTTGGCAAGTAGGAGCAAAGGTTTCATCAAAATCAATGCCTCTTTCTTGTGCATAACCCTTTGCAACAAGCCTAGCCTTATACCTGTCAATTGTACCATCAGGTTTACGCTTTAGCTTGTATACCCACTTTGTGCCAATGGCCTTCTTGCCAGGAGGCAAGTCACATAAAGACCAAGTATCATTCTTCATTATGGCATCATATTCAGATTGCATAGCAACCATCCAATTTTCTAAATTTTGTGCTTCATCAAACGAAATAGGCTCAGTCTCATCACAAAGACTAGATGTAGCCATAGCATAGAAATCTGATGCAAAAGAGGCACTATGAGAGCCTGATCGAGTACGATATGACAGAGGTGCATCTAATTTGCTGTCATGCAAGGTCTGCACCAGCCATTTTGGCATAGTTCTTGCCTACTCAATATCAGTTCTCTCATCAATAAGCACATCATGTAAATCTGCATTAAGAAACGAATTATCTACATCATCACATTAAACTTGCAAAGGCTGAGAAGTTGCCTCATTAGGACCATCACTAGACTCTCCACCTATAAAAAGAGGCAGCAAAGTATCATACATGTCTTTGGAGCTAACAGATGTCTCCTTAGTACATGAAAGCAATGGCTGAATAGCATCTTCCACAAAAACAACATCACGGCTAACCAGAATGCGTTTAGTCTGTGGATGATATAGACGATAGCCTTTACTTCGACAATTGTACACAACAAAAATACATTTTACTGCTTTATCATCCAATTTTCTGCGATGTTGTTCAGGCACTAATGCATATGCCAGGCAACCAAAAACACACAGATGAGCAACAGATGGTTTGCGATCATGCCAAGACTCATATGGAGTGATAGACTGTAGTGCTTTAGCGGGACACCTGTTAAGTACATATATTGCACACATGACAGCCTCAAGCCAGAAACTATGTGGTAAAGCCTGACTCTTGACCATACACCTCACCATCTCCAAGAGTGACATGTTCTTTCGTTCAGCAACTCCATTCTGTTGAGGTGTATATGGCACTCTACACTGGTGTTTTATCCCACATTTAGCCAAAAAATGCATTAAAATCAGAAGACATATATTCCCCCCTCGATTTGAACGGAGGGTGCCCATTTTACATGCTGATAGATTTTCAGCCAAAACCGAAAACTGTTTGAAGCACATGAACACTTCGAACTTTGCCCTCAATGGATATACCCATGCATGCCTGGAAAAATCATCAATGAAAGTCACGAAGTAAAGATAATTTCCAAAAGAGGGTGTCTGCATAGGACCACAAACATCACTATGTACAAGCTGCAATTTCTGAGTAGCCCAAACTAAACCATCTTTTGGAAATGAGGAACGCTGCATTTTGCCCAAAATACAGCCTTCACTACCATGTTTTCCAAGTGCCTCAAGTTTGGGCAAAGAGGACACCATTTCAGATTTCTGCAGGCATAGCAAACTAGCAAAATTCAAATGACCAAATCATGCATGCCAAAGCTTTGCATCTGACATAGCCTGAGAATCATGTACTGCACATGCTGAATCATTCACAAATCTTTCATAGTCTATGAGCTTATATAGCCCACGACATAAAATGCCAGAAGCAATAATCACATTGCCATTTGACAGATCATGAACTGTACACCTGTCATCAACAAATTTCACAACCAAGCCAATCTTGGCTAATGCAGAAACTAACAACAGGTTCTTCTTGATCCCTGGCACAAATAAAGCATCTAACAAAGTGAAAGAACTACCATCAACAGTAGTCAAAATGATCTTATCAATTCCCATTATAGGATAAGAGGAGTTGTTGACGCATGTAACAGTATTCCCTGTAGGGGCAGGCTCGAGTGAAGAGAAGAAACTACGCTGCAAGGTAATATGTTTGGTTGCCCCACTATCAAAGTACCAAACATCTGAGTCTACTACAGACATGCACTACTCATGAGAAGATGGGTCAAAATTGCAAACAGTAGTAAATGCCCATTCTTCTTCCTGCACAAGATTAACAGACTCTGTTTTTGGTATAGAGGCCTCTGCAAGAACCATTCCAGCCTCTTTCTTCTTTGCCTCTTTAGCAGCCAGTTTTGGACAGTTCTTTATGATATGAGCATTTCCTTTACAGTACTTGCAGAAAAATTTTTGCTTTTCTGATTTTTTTTCATCTTTGTCTTCCCTCTTCAATTGTGCAGGATTAGCAGATTTCTGCTTACTAGTTGAAAAGCTCCATTTTCCTTTGCCCTTCTGACTAGCCAGAAATGCTTGATCTGCAACTCGCATAATGGACCTGTTCTGCCTGGACTGATCTTCCTGCAATAGAACAAAGACTAACTCCTCAAATGACAAGGCACTTGGATTGCCTTTCATCATCAACTGAAGAGTAGAAGCAAAACACTGATATGAATCAGGAAGACCATTCAAAACGGTCTACACAAGTGAGCTATCTGGTATAACCTCATTAGCAGAAATCAATTGTTCCTTCAAGTCTTTGATCTTTGTTAGAAAAATGTCCATAGAATCACCTTCATTCATGTGCTCACTCTCCAACTGTTTTCGGAGGTAAACAACATGAGCCTCATTCCTAGCTTGGTACAATGTGGTAAGTGTATCCCAAGCATCCTTAGCTGTTCTACAAGAGTGAATGTGAGGAATAATGGCACATTTGATAGACAAAGCTATCAATGCATGTGTCTGGGCATCTCTGCCATCCCAACGAATTTGCTCTATAGTATGTGCAGCAGAAACCGCAACACGAACAGGAATATGCAGAATATCATCATCTTTGACATCTTCTGCATCAGCTTCAGTACCTGCAGTTGTATCAGTTGCAGGTGTGATAGGACATTTTTCAACACCCTGCACAATGTTCCGTAGTCCTTTTGCAACCAATACATGTCGCATCATATAAGCCCACAATGGGTAGATGGTACCATCCAACTTATCCTCAACAACCACATACGAAATACATCACTGCTTTCAGCCATGGCCGGTGACTAAAATACCTTGATGCAAAAAATTGACTGTATCTCAAAAAGTTGAATGGAGCTGCCCAGACGAGTTCTGCTAAACCTATAGCACACTTCGAGATGCTTATACTCGCGAACCAAAACAGGTATTTACCTTTGGCACAAAAAGACAAAATAGCCTACACAAGCGCTGCGATAGTGCGTTCGGAGGCCGCTCAGTATGCTCACCAAAATTCGTGTGATTCTAAGACTGTAATCGGAGAGGTGTCGATGATGCCCTAGATGAAGCGGCGACCTGCTTTGATACCGATTGTTGGAGTTAGACATCTGTGGAAGCACACAAACAGCACAAAGAAGAAGAAGAAGCTTGGATCACAACACACAATACTGAATGTATTACTAGAGAATGTACAAAGATAAGTAGCCCATTAGGGCAATAGGCGTATATACAAGCCGGGGGAAAAAAACTCCTAAAGAGGGAAAACAGTGCCCCGGCGGTCCTAGAGTGTTCACACACATCACTACCTAAATATATCAACATGACTCATTCACTCCATAGCTATAACCATCATGAAGGCACCTTGATTGGGCTAATCCCCGACAACGGCACCAAAAACGTGTGTACGCAAGTCGTGAAGTATTAGGGATTTGTGTCGATGAGATTCTACCTCAATTGCCCCACAAGTGCATATAGTGGTGGATTAATACATGTTTAGTTATCAATCAGAGAGATTAGATGTACCAAGTGTATGAGACATGTACACGCATGATGATAAGTAAAGTATCAATGCTACAATGCATGTGACTTGTCTCAACTACCTCTCCAACTCACTACTTCTCTGAAAATGCATGTCATGATACCATTTGCAGTAGTAAGCACAAATTTGGACTTTTCTCTTAGCTCAGAACTCGAATATGGTTAATAGTTGGGGTCCATTTCGAAACTCTTGACGAGACGCATCTAATGGTAGTATTTTCAGCCGAATCTGACAAATGTACTTCAAGTTATGAGCAAAATAGTGAATGGCGGGAAACACCAACACCTACTCCAAAACTCCTCAAGGCTCACTCATGCACTACAATAGTTCAAAAGTGATGGGAAGGGCTAGAAAACAGTCTAGCACACACATTTCAAGCATTGCACACACACAGAATCTCTTGGAGAAGATGATAATCAGCAAGGAAGAGGCAAATTCAAAATTCTACTTCAATTCTCACAATGAAAAAAAAATTCCTTTACAAAAGTCACCAAGTGACTTATATACATGTGCCCTAAAATTGGTCCTTTCACACAAGAGACCGGTATTTTTATTGAAAAACACTAATTTCCTACTATGTTACAAGGATTATGTTACAATAATTGGGATTTATGCATCTAGAGGACTCCTCTAGTGCATTTACATGGCTTCATGAGGTCTTCGTCAAAATTTAACGAAGGAATTTGAAGAAGATAATTTATGCTCATTATTTGAAAATTTTTGGGGCTCTCTTTTCTATGCTTCTTTACATTGTAACACCCATCTATTGAATATGCCTATTGAGCTTCCCTTTTCCGAGTGCTCTACTGAATATGTTAGTGCAATTTGCCTCTATCAAACAATATTCCAACTCCATACTATCATCTCCTATTATCTCAAGAACATAATGGTATTGTACTTCTATATGCTTGGTGCGATCATGAAATATTGGATTCTTTGTGATGGTCATACAACTTTGATTATCACATTCAATTACAGTCCATATTGTCTCACAAGAGGGAAAGCAACTTGCTTTGTACTCTGCTTCAGTGGAAGAGAGATCTCCACCCCATTTGAATCATAATACCTTTGGAGAGTATCACCTATGGTATAAAGAATACCAAAATCCAAGGTTCTTGCCATCTAACTTAGAATATGCATGTATTCCAATGGCTCTCTTTTGGTTTGTTAGAAAACTTGATCAATACTCCAACAACATAACATATATCTAGTCTAGTGCTACAAAATAAGATAAGACTCCCCCAAGCTCTTAGAGGTTGTGTATAGCCACATAATGTCTTGTTATGTCTACAAACTTTTTTTTTTTGAACGAGGTACCTCAAAACCCGATGGTTGAATTACATATACCTCCTCCTTGAGGTATCCATTTAGAACTGTTGATTTTACATCCATCTAGAATATAGGCCATCTTTATGTGCAGCAATGTCATGCAAATTATGGTCATTCGAGTTGTTGGTCCAAATATCTCTTGAATATCAGATCCTTCCACTTGTAAGAATCCTTATGAAAGAAGTTGAGTTTTGTACTTTTCTAAAGTACCACCTGCTTTGTGTTTTGCTTTCCAAATCCACTTGATTGCAATTACCTTTTTCTTTGATGGTAAATCATCTAATTCCCAACTTAATTGAAATTATATTTTTCTTTGATGGTAAATCATCTGATTTCCAAGTGTCATTCTTCAGTATGCTATCATACTCAGCCTTCATTGATACTCTCCACTTGGGGTCTTTGAGTGCTTCATCTATAATTTTGGGTTGTTTGATTGATCCCATGATTTTCTCCATAAGATCCATAATGACAATATAATGTGAGTCTCTTTTTTGCTCGTCAATCCTCTTCTATCTACGTAACCCATTTGAAGATGACTTGGGAACATCAACTTGAGGGTTACGATCATCAAAGAGTTATTGTGCCCAATTTGGTAGTGGCCTATCCAATGTGGCAACAACCTCCTGGCTTTTTGGTGGAGGAATGTCATTATCTTATACTCGCTCCTCACTAATCTTGACCTATTTATGGCAAGACACAAGGTGATTTATTGCCTCAATTGATGAGATAGTGGTTTTATCTTTGTTATCCACTAGGTGTGGTCACTCATCAAATAGCACATCATAACTATGAAATGATCTTCTTTGCCTCTAGATCCCAAGGTTTATATGCTTTAGACTCTTCACCATATCCTAAGAACAGCTCTCACATAACATTTCCTTCCCCTTAACTCCATTTTTGTCGTCAAAAATGATTTTAGAAGGCTCAATGGAAGTTTAAAGAATATAGACCAAATTCTCCCTCTAAAACCCATGTATTCGATGTACATGGTCATGTCTCCATGTTGTTTCCCCATATCCTTCCCCTTAAAAAGACCCTTGGAAAGACAATCTTAAATTGGGAAACTGTCTCTGAAGGTTGCTAACCCACTCCCATGTGGTACTATCCTCTCAACTATCTTTCCACTTTGCTAGACACTCTTTATATAAGTGAGTTCTTAGGCTCATGTGGAACAGATTGAACAAAAATGGGCTCTACTACCTCACTATCGAGAATGAGGTTTTTAGATTTACCTAGCCTTTTCTTAAGTCATGCAACATGAAATATTGGATGGATTTGGCTATTCTCTGGAAGTTGGATCTAGTAAGCCATCTTTCCTATTCTCTTAAGTATTGGGAATGGTCCACAATACCTAGGAGATAGTTTTGGACAAGGTCTCGTCTTCATGGTTTCAGACTTAGATGGAACTCTAAGTTAGACTTGCACTCCTACCTCAAAGTTGATGTCTCTCCTTTGAGGGTCCGCATGGGCTATAGTCCTATCTTGAGCTCTCCTAATGTTTTCCTTAACAAGCCTAAGTATATCCTTCATCTCTTCCAAGAAGTCCTTTGTAGCTTGGACCTTCTCATTGTGCAATCCTATTGCATAAGGAGCTCTTGGTTGAAACCCGTACATAAGCATAAATGGACTATGCCAAGTGGAAGAGTGCTTGACACTATTATATGCAAACTCTATTATAGGTAAAAACTCTTACCAATTAGTTTTGCCTTTCATTCACATATGCTTGAAGCATATCCTCTAAATTTTGGTGAAACCTCTGTGTTTGGCCATTTGACTGTGGATGTTCAGCCATACTCATGCTAAGTTTAGTATCCAACCGTTTGAAGATTGCTCTCTAGAAGTGGCTAGTAAACTTCCTATCTCGATCAGAAACTATGTCTAAAAGAAGAATATATAACCAATATAGGTTCTCTACAAATAGTCTACCCAACTCATGTGTCTTTATTGTACTACATGTCAAAATAAACCTAACCATTTTGGTTAACCTATCCACAACTACCCAGATGGAGTCCTTCCTCTGTGTGTCTTAAGTAATCCTAGTATGAAATCCATGTAGATACTCTCCCACTTCCCATTAGGAATATCCAATGGGTGGAGTAGTCCTCCAATCTTCAATCTTTCAACTTTATTGAACTTGCATTTAGTGCATTTAAGCACATGCCCTAGGAATTCCTTATGAAGTCTAGGCCAATAAAACTACCTCTTAACAAGATCATAGGTTTTGTTAACTCCTAGGTGTCCTGCATTAGGTGTGTCATGAAACTTGTACAAAATGTGTTGTCTCATCTCAAATTCTCTAGGGATACACACCTTACCTTTATATAACAGATATCCATCATGGATATTGTAACTATTCCACTTGAATCCTTCTTGAGTAACCATTGATACTCCATCCTCATTGGAAACCCATTCATCACAATCCTATTTCTCAATGGTTTCCCAAATCTTGGAATATATAGGAGCAAGCCTACATTTCCCTCAAATGGACTCAAGTATCTCACTAGTGATCTGAGTAAGACTCAGTCTGTTGAGCATAGGCATGTGGCTAATCAAGTCAACCACTATATCAAACTTTCCCTTCCTATACTTAAGCTCATAATCAAACTCTTGATGGGTCTTTGCCCATCAGGCCTTACAACCTTTAAGGTCTATTTGATTAGAGAGCCACTTAATACTGTCTTAATCAAACACTATTGTAACTTTGGCACCATATAAATAATGACACCACTTTTTCAAAGCATGGACAATTGCATACAACTCCTTCTCATAGATGGAGTAATTCTTCTGAGTAGGTTCTAGTTTCTAATCTCAAAAGCCACTAGTCAACCATCTTGAACCAAAACTGCTCCTAGAGGAAAATCACTCATGTCAGTCTCAACCATAAAGGAATTATCGAGATCTGCTATGTGCAAAAGTGGAGCTTTAACAATTGCTACATTTAATTTCTCCATAGTTTGCTTCTGTTTGTGTGCCCAATGAAAGGTGTTCCCTTTCCCTGTTGTTCCATCATTGAGACAACATTTTTGGCATAGTTTTTAATGAATTTTTTATAAAATCTTGATAAATTTAGGAAGTTCTATAGCTCTTCTAGGTTCTTGGGATGTGGCCATTCGATAATAGCCTGTACTCTCTCAAGATCCATCTGGATTCCATCTTGGAAGACTATATGCCCAAGATATCTAACCTCTATTTTGAAAAAATCACACTTTGAATCCTTGACAAAGAGTGAATTCTCCCTCAAAAGTTGGAATACTTTCATCAAGTGCCGCAAGTGTTCTTATTCATTCTTACTATATATCAAAATATCATCCAGAAATTCTACTACAACCTACCCTAGATATGGCTGTAATACACTATTCATGAGTTTCATGAAAGTGGCATGAGCATTGGTGCGACCAAAAGGCATCACTAAGAACTCATAGTGCCCATATCTAGTCCTGAAGGTAGTTTTAGGGACATCCTCTACTCTAATCCTAATTTGATGATATCATGACCTAAGATCAAGCTTGATAAAATACCTAGCTTGATGTAACTGATCAAATAAGTCTTCCCACCTAGGCATTTGAAACCTACTTTTGATAGTTACCTTGTTCAATGCCCTATAATCTATACAAAGTCTCACAAAGCTATCTTTCTTCTTAATAAGGAGCATTGTCAATGCCCAAGGTGAGTTACTAGGTCTAATGAAGCCTTTATCTAGATAATCTTGAAGTTGCCTCTCTATCTCCTCATGTTGAGAAACACTAAGCCTATAAGGTGGCTTAAAAATAGGGTTGGTGTTAGTAACTACCTCAATATCATGGTCAATGTCCCCTCTCTTAGGTGGTAGCCCTCTAGGCAAGTCAGTGGAAAAAACATCTCTAATTCAAACATAAGATCCTAAAAACCTTCAACAACAAACTCTTGCAAAAAAGAATAATAGAAATTCATGTCCATAGTTACATTACTAGAATGAAAATATACATTAGTTATGTTGAGTTTGAGGTTTGTGAAAGCACATGAACAATCCAAGGAAGATGAAGAAGCTTGTTGCACAACACACAATATTGAATTGATTACCAAGTAGATGTTATAGGCGCATATACAAGCCGAGGGAAAAAAACCTCCTAAAGAGGGAAAAAAGTGCCTCGAATGTCCTAAGTGTGTTCGCACACATCACTACCAAAATATATCAACAAATCCCCTCTGGGAGTGATGTGGTGAACAAGGAGCTGGCACTCATATATAAGGAAGTGCCAAGCTATGTGGAAAGAGATCAATCCTCAAAAGGAAGTAAGCCCAAAGATTTGCAGAAAGCTTCAAATTTCTCCCTAAGAGAGCCTTTGTGAAAAGATCTGCAATGTTATCCTATGTGGGCACATATGCCAAACTGATCTCTCCAACAGAGAAGCTCTCCTTGACATAATGATAATGCACCTCAATGTGCTTTTTGCGAGCATGGAATACAGTGTTCCTTGCAATTACCAATGCACTCTGACTATCAGTGAAGATGGTGGTTGCAAAAGACTGACCAACACCCAAATCAGCCAAAAGGTGTTTGAGCCACACACACTTAACAGTCACTATGAAAGCTTCCCTATACTCAGCCTCACAACTAGAAGTGGACATAGTAGGCTTCTTCTTGCTCAACCAAGATATGCATGAGCTACCAAGCATGAAGCCAAAACCACTAGTGGACACACTAGTGTCATAGAAACTAGCCTAGTCAAAGTCAAAAAAAGCATGTAAATTTGGCAGTAGTGATCCCCCCTTGGGATAAAAGAATCCAAGTAGTAGGGTACCACTCAAGTAGTGAAAGATGTGCTTAGCTACCTGCCAATTCTTGACACTTGGGCAATGCATAAACCTTCTCATAGACAACAAATTGAAAATCAGGCCGAGTTGTGCATAAGTAAATCAAGCATTCAATAGCATGTTGATAGAGGACAACATCAAATACATCTCTAGCATCATGAAGACTGAACTGAAACCTATTTCCATAGGAATGACAATAGGTTTATGATCTTCAAAGCCAAAAACATGCAATAATGTATCAATATATTTTCTTCAACATAGAGATATTCCACTGTCAACTCACATAAACTGAATGGCCAAATAACAATGCAAATGCCCCAATTTTGACGTCTCAAATGAGGCATGCAAATCAACCTTAAATCAGCAATATGCCTCTCATTAGGACTAGTGAACAACATGTCATCGACATAGACAACAATGATCAGAAGCACATCATTTGCATGCTTAACATAAAAGGTACTCTTAGTTGGATTGAACTCAAAACCATGTGCAATCAAGTAGGCATGTATCTTTTCATACCAAGCACGTGGTGCTTACTTCAAACCATGTCTTTTTCATCATGCACACTTTGTTTTTATGCCCTTTTAGCACAAAACCATGAGGCTGAAAGCCATACACTTCTTCATGTAAGTCACCATTCATAAATGAAGTTCTAGTGTCCAATTGATGTACATTCCAACCATGATGGGCTGCAAGTGCACAAATTCTATGAATGGTAGTCATTTGACATGTGCGTCCAAAGGTCTCATCAAAACTAATGCCTCTTTCTTGAGCATAACCTTTTGCAACAAGCCTAGATTTGTACTTGTCAACTGTTCCATCAGGTTTATATTTCAGCTTGTATTCCCATTTAGTGCCAATGGCTATTTTTTCAAGAGGCAAATAACATAAAGTCCATGTACCATTCTTCATAATAGCATCATATTCTGATTGCATAGCAACCATCCAATTTTTAAAATTTTTTAACTTCATCAAAAGAAATAGGCTTATTCTCATCATAGAGACCAGAGGCAGCTATAACATATCAATCTGATGCAAAAGAAGCACTAGAAGATCCTGAACGAGTACGATATGACAAAGGTGCATCTAATTTGCTATCCCGCAAAGTTTGCACCAACCATTTAGGCATAGTCTTTGCCTCCTCTATATCAACCCTCTCATCAGCAAGTGCATCATGCAAATCTGCATAAAAAATGGAATGATCTGCATCATCATGTGGAACCTATAAAAGCTGAGAAATTGCCTCATTTGGAACAACACTTGACTGTCTGCAAAAAAAAGTAGAAAAATGTCATACACATATTTGGATCCAACAAATGTCTCCTTAGTACATGAAACTAATGGCTGAATTGCATCTTCCACAAAAACAACATCACGACTAACCAAAATGCATTTATTCTATGGATGATATAGATGATAGCCTTTGCTTTCAGAACTGTACCCAACATAAATACCTTCCACTGCTTTATCATCCAATTTCCTACGTTGTTGTTTAGGCACTAATACATATGCCAAGCAACCAAAGATGCAAAGATGAGCAATAGATCTCTTGCGACCTTGTCAATGCTCATATGGAGTGATATATTGCAATGCTTTGATGGGACACCTATTAAGTACATATGTTGCACACATAATAGCCTCAAGCCAAAAGCTATGTGGTAAAGCCTAAGTGGTAAGCAACACGAGCCTCATTCCTTGCCTGGTATAAAGTGCTACGTGTATCCCAAGCATCCTTTGTTGTTTTGCAGGAGCAAATGTGAGGAAGAATGGCACGTTTGATAGACAAGGCTATCAATGCATGTGCCTGAACATCTCTGCCATCCCAAAGAAGTTGCTCTATAGTAGGTGCAGTAGGAACTACAACACAAACAAGAACCTGAAGAATATCACCATCTTCAATGCCATTTGTATCACCTTCAGTAACTGTATTTGCAAATGTAATAGGACGTTTTCCAACACCCTACACAATATTCTACAATCCTTTTGCAACCAATACATGATGCATCATATAAGCTCATAATGGGTAATCGGTACCATCCAACTTATCGTCAACAACCAAGATATGGAATACGTCACTATTTTCAACCATGGCCATTGACTAAAATAGCCTGATGCAGAAAAATGACTAGATCTCAAAAAGTTGAACAAAAACACTTTGTCAAGTTCTGCTAAACATGTAGGAAACTTCGAGGGGCTTATACTAGCGAATCAAAACCTGTATATATGTTTGGCACAAAAAGACAATATTGCCTACACAAGCACAATTTTTGTGCGAATATGAAACTGTGACTAGAGGGGCGTCGAAGAAATCCTAGATGAACCTGCGACCTGTTTTGATACCAATTATTGGAGTTTGATGTCTATAGAAGCATGCAAATAGCACAAGGAAGACGAAGAAGCTTGGAGCACAACACACAATACTGAATTCATTACCAAGAGAATGGACAAAGATAAGTAACATGTTAAGGTTATAGGCCTATAACAAGCTAGGGAAAAAAACCTTCTAAAGAGGGAAAAAAGTGCCCGAGTGGTCCTAGTGTGTTCACACACATCACTACTGAAATATATCAATAGCCCCTTTTGTAGAGTCATTCTTCTCTTCTTCCTTCTCGATGCAATGATCTTGAATTTTGTGGCCTTTGTTCTTGCAATGGAAACAATCTCCCTTGAATTTCTTTTTGTCGTTCTTTTTTTTTATCTCCATCTTTTGAAGAGTTTGCTTTGCCTCCTTTGGCATTTGATATGAATGTAGCATCCCCTTTGTTGTTGCCACTCCTTGCCTTGATATGTAGCTCCTCCTCCATGAGTACGGCACTAAATCCTTCAAAAGTTAGAGGTTGAAGTCTAATTTGAATATTAAGAGCAAGTAGCAAACCATCAAGCTTTTATGGATAGATTCAAAGACAATGCCAAGATAACTTCTCGCTTGACTTTTGTACACCTGCTGCTACCATTTGATCTCATAGATTCTTTATGCAAGTGATAAACAAATCTGCAATCTCCCCATCAACAAACCTTTCTACTGCTAGATGATTCTCCAAGTTTTGAATCTGTTTCTGATTACAAGTTTCATATTGATTTCTCAATATGTTCAATGCTTCATAGATCTTGGTAGTATGTTGAATGCGAGTCAAAACACTATCAATAGTACTTGTAACTAGATCACAAAGTGCATCTGCATCTCTACATTTCCAAGCATGTAGAAGATAGGTATAAGGAGGAATAATTTGGCGAAGATTATTTGGATCAGGTGTTTCTTGGGGTTCATGCTCAGTGCCAAGAAAAATTTATAGAAGCTCATATGAATCAAGGATATAAGTGATTTTAAACTTCCACCAGATGTAATTTGTACCATCAAGTTTACCTTCCATGAAGGTTGGTGTTCGTATCCACAACATTGGGATGACCAACATCACCGTTGCTCCTGCTTGTGCTCCACCTACTCCTTTGCACTACTTGACATCTTCTCTCTTTTGTTATTGAAGCCTTTGCAACCTTTGTGCTTCTTCTTTTGTACCACTCAGAGCCTCTTAAGCTCTAATACCATGTAATAAATAATAGCACAATGGAATAGACCAGTACACAACATTAAGAAAAAAAATGTAAACAAAGAGAGATGCAGACTAAGAGATGGAGAACTCAAATTCTCAAATTTCCAAGAGTATGAAGCTACAAAGATGATGTTGTCTACTTGTTCGCTCCCATATATGGAGCTTAGATTGCGATCTAGACAGACTCTAGATGAAGAGCTTACTAGTGCACAATGCTATGTAAAGCTACACATGGAACATGCTTATATAGTTTTTATAATGGGAGTTAGTATAGATAAACATAGTTAGGAGAGACAAACTAGTCAACATAATATAAAATCAGACAATATCTCCACGACCAAAAGCCCTACCGTCTCGGCCTTACAAGGCAAGGGGATAAGCAACCCAATGGCCCAAAAGTTTATGCCCGACCTAACCTAATGTCTAGGCTCAAAAAGATAATCTATTACCATCAATGGTCACACATAGACCTCATCTAACTTGGAAGTTACGGTTCCAAAAATGTCCAGGCTTTCACAATGGCTTCTTCTCATAATGGGGCCTTACAACTTAGAGCACCATGGATCATTTAAGGTCACTTGAGGGTGGAGTATTGAGTATATCTAACATGACCAACCTGATTTTCAAAAATAGTGGAAGCCTTTAGCTTGCTAGAATTCCCAATAGGAAAGTGTTTGATCTTATCACCCTCCTTTTCTCCGTGTTTTTTATTATTCTTAGGGGCTTTGATCTTGTGTGCTCCAATGGAAAGATTGGAATGATATGGACCCTTTTTTGCACCATCTAACTGTTGATATATTTAGGTAGTGATGTGTGTGAACACTCTAGGGCCGTTGGGGCACTTTTTTCCCTCTTTAGGAGGTTTTTTCCCTGGCTTGTATATACGTCTATTGCCCTAACGGGCTACTTATCTTTGTACATTCTCTAGTAATACATTCAGTATTGTGTGTTGTGCTCCAAGCTTCTTCTTCTTCCTTGTGTTGTTCGCGTGCTTCTGCAGACGTCTAACTCCAACAATTGGTATCAGAGCAGGTCGTCGCTTCATCTAGGGTGCCGTCGACACTCCTCCGTTTGCAGTGTTAGATTCGCACGAAATTTGGTGAGCATACTCATGGTGTTTCAGAGATCAAAACTGCTTCGCTATGTGGTGCCGAAATCGCGATCTGAGCTCGTTTCGGCCTACGAACACACTATCGCAGGGCTTGTGTAGGCTATTTCGTCTTTTTGTGCCAAAGGTATATACCAGTTTTTGTTCGCCAGTATAAGCATCTCAAAGTCTGCTACAGGTCTAGCAGAATTCGTCTCGGTAGTTCCGTTCAACTTTTTGAGATATAGATACTTTTTTGCATCAAGGTATTTTAGTCACCGGCCATGGCTGAAAGCAGTGATGTATTCCGTATGTTGGTTGTTGAGGATAAGTTGGATGGTACCAACTACCCGTTATGGGCTTATATGATGCGACATGTATTGGTTGCAAAAGGATTATGGAACATTGTGCAGGGTGTTGAAAGACGTCCTGTTACACCTTTAACAACAGGTACTGCAAATACAGGTGTTGGAGCTCATGAAGATGGTGTCGAAGATGATATTGTGCAGATTCTTGTTCGTGCTGCTGTTTCTGCTGCACCTACTGCACAGCAGATTCGTTGGGATGGCAGAGATGCCCAGGCACATGCATTGATAGCTTTGTCTGTCAAACGTGCCTATTCCTCATATTCGCTCTTGCAGAACAGCTAAGGATGCTTGGGACATACTTACCACATTGTACCAAGCTAGGAATGAGGCTCATGTTGCTTACCTCCGAAAATAGTTGGAGAATGAGCACATGAATGAAGGTGATTCTATGGATAGTTTCCTAACAAAGATCAAAGACTTGAAGGAACAGCTGATTTCTGCTGATGAGGTTATACCAGATAGCTCACTTGTGCAGACCGTTTTGAATGGTCTTCCTGATTCATATCAGAGTTTTGCTTCTACTCTTCGGTTGATGATGAAAGGCAATCCAAATGCCTTGTCATTTGAAGATTTAGTCTCTGTTCTGTTGCAGGTTGATCAGTCCAGGCAGAACAGGTCCATTATGCGTGTTGCAGATCAAGCTTTCCTAGCTAGTCAGAAGGGCAAAGGAAATGGAGCTCTTCTACTAGTAAGTAGAAATCTGCAAATGCTGCACATTCAAAGAACCAAGACAAAGATGAGAAAAAATCAGAAAAGCAGAAATTGTTTTGTAAGTAGTGTAAA
Source organism: Ceratopteris richardii (assembly GCA_020310875.1). Classification (NCBI taxonomy): domain Eukaryota; kingdom Viridiplantae; phylum Streptophyta; class Polypodiopsida; order Polypodiales; family Pteridaceae; genus Ceratopteris; species Ceratopteris richardii. The sequence goes on along the minus strand of CM035416.1, from coordinate 105,485,531 downwards.
GGGAATGATCACATCATAAAGAACTGTCCAAAATTGGTTGCAAAAGAGGCAAAGAAGAAAGAGGCTGTGTTGGCAGTAGTCAAGGAACTGAAGGATTCACAAGACAAGGAAGCCTACGAAGGGAGTCGAAGTGAAGAGAAAGCACAAGCAGACACAGTAGTCAAAGAAGATCTGGCAAGTAGGCCATTTAAATTTTTTAGGCATCAAAGAGTTGGGCACACAAGAAGAAGGAGCAAGTGGGGAGCTCCAGGAAATGTATGTCAAAATGTTAGAAGAAATCCCTATAGAAATAGTGATTTTCATCACTAAAAACCATTGTAAATACCATTTCATATTTTTGTAGCTCCATTTTGTGCAAGCCAAGGAGTCCTTGAGCTTGAGGAGCTTTAGAAGTACCTACCTATCAGTTTCACATTTTTTAGACTCTGTTTGAACCTCCAAATGAGAACCTAATTTTTAACTAGGTCGGACACTAGGTCTGGACAAGGCCAAAACCTAGTCAAAAACTATAAATAGAGCTAGAGAGCTCATTTTTGAGGTTAGTTTGTAATTGATTTAAACTTGTATGAGCATTTTGAAAGTAATCTAAAGAACTCCATTGCTTCTCTCTCTTTGTCTCACCTTGTGTGCGCGTGTGTGTGTATGTGTGTGCATGTTTGTGTGCTTCTCACTCACGCACTTGTGCCTTCACTTGCTCGAGGTCATCATACCATCCTCACGTCTTCCCGGATTGACATTAAAGGAGGTGCTACTCATCACTGAGCTACACCAAATTTTGGCGTCGTTGCTGGGGATCGAGCTTTGAGGACGAGCGTGTGATGGTAAGATGTAGAGTTGATGCGTTGGAGTCATAGGTATTTTCTTCACTTCTATCTATTTTCTTTTGTTTTTATCATCTCCATCATCATCCTCACCATCTCCCACATCCATCTCCATCATCGCGAAAAATTTCAGTTTTTGGTCATATCACCCCACCCATACCATTTCCCTCATTTCACTTGTGAGAGAGAGCGAGAGAGCGTTTGTGCGCTTGTGAGTTTCTGTGTTTTTTGAGATTTTCTGCAGGAATCAGCATCCCCAGCAGCTGCACCAGCTCCAGTAGGTAAAAAAATTTGTCTGTGCAGGTCTCGAGGCGTAAACCTCTGTCAATCGCGACCGACAGAATAGTTGGTTATTTTGAAAAACAAAGTGTATAACTGTGATGTATAGGCCTAGAGCTTCATGAATGTGTGCTTAAAATTTTGAAATTCCTCAGTTTTCTGTCAATCGCGATTGACCTGTCAATTGCGATTGACCTGTCAATCGCGATCGACAAACCACGACGGATACTTGCTGACTGACCTGTCAATCGCGACCGACACGTCAATCGCGACCGACAGAGTCAACGACTGACTGACCACGATCGGCTGAACTTACGCGTGACACATGTCAATCGCGATCGACCCATCAATCGCGATCGACCAGTCAATCGCGATTGACAGCCCCGACAGACCTGTCAATCGCGATTGACCCAGTCAACGATTGCTTGACCACGACGGACAGACCCTCGCGACGGACCTATCAATCGTGATCGACCCATCAATCGTGACTGACAGAGTCAACGACCGACTGACCACGATCGACTGAAAATCTGGGCCACGTGTCAATCGCGATTGACCCATCAATCGCGACTGACAGCCATGACGGATCTGTCAATCGCGACCGACACGTCGATCACGATTGACCTATCAATCGCGATTGACAGAGCTTGCGAACGCGATTGACGGGCAAATTTGGCCAATTGTTTAGGGCAAAAAATAGTGGTCTAATTTTTTGGCAAATTGTGGGGAACTTTTAAGGGTTAGTAGAGCATTGTGAGGCCTATACCCAGAGCATTTTGAGAAGTCCTATCTACCGGTTAACCTATTTTAAATCCTGTTTTAGCCCCAAAACCCTGAACGGACATAACCTCCTCATACGAAATCCGATTGTGGTGATTTTTGTTTTGTTGGAAAGCTCGTGGGGAGTACAACCAAAACTTCCACTGGTTATGGTAGAATTAATGTCAGGATTATTAGATAGGGTAATTTGACGTGACCATATCCCAGGGTAGGAAAACTAAGTTTCCCTTGGGGTTGATTTCTATAGAGGCAAAAGGCAATTGGGTCTGTGAATTACATGCATGAAAGTGATCTGTCTGTCAACTGAATTCAATTCTTGAGCTAATTGTGGACTTTTTCAGGTTCGTTGAGAGCATCAAAGGGTACTTGAAGCAAGAGTAAGTGCGAGCTTGGGAACACGCTTCCTGGGCATACAAGGAAAACCAAGGGAAGAAACTTAAGGTTGGAAATTCTCAACACCCTCTGTCAATCCCTAGCATAGGCTAAGTACGGATAGAGGTCTTGATTAATTAAGGACACGTTAAGAACGACCAAGTCCAAGAACTCTAATCACTCAAGTGCAAGTGTTAGGAGATTACAATTGCGAAACAACCTAAGGGAAAAGAACTTAAATTGAGCGACCACACTCAAAGTACGATAAAATTTAAGTGTTCCTTGCGACGAGGATTAAATGGACAAGAAGTGACACCCTAAGGGCAATTAAAAAAGAACAAGTGACTAATACAAAAGAACTCAGCAACGCAAAGTGTACTTGGGAAAATTTGAGATTATTCAATTGGGCTTATGAACCTTAGATCAGGTCGACACCTAGGGAGAGATAGACAAAGTCTTAGATCTTCAGAGGCTAGTGTCAATCATACTACTAGGTCTTGGGCCCAGCAGTTGAGCCATCATTTGTATTACCCTAGCTCTGAGACTAGCGAGTCTCAGATGTCCCACGGTATGGAGAGACCTATAGGAAGTTCAAGAGTGCCATATTTAAATAGGGTAGAAGGCCCTTACAAGACGCAACTCGAATACCTTAGGACCAATCGATTAGGTGCTAGCATCTATGAGGACGGCCTAGGAAGATCTGTGGTCCAGATCAAAAACCCTGACCAATCCATTGGACTAGAGCACCTAGCTGTCAAGTTTGAAAACGGAGCATACCTAGACAAGGAAGGAACAATATATGTAGTCACCAGTCACCCAGATAGGACATATGAATTTGGGAATGTGATCTCAAAAGCGGATTTAGGTGACCTGGAGCAAGGAAACATGGGTGTAGAACCTAGAACCCCCCGAGGCAAATCTGTTCTCACTAGGATTATCACACCAGAGTGGATTCCCCAAGACAATAAGAGCATAGATCTACTCTTGAACCGAGAGACTAATGAAGCCTTTTAGAGGTATGGATCTGATCAGCTGAATGAGGTAGGAACAATCATGATATATGAGTTCAAAGATCCTGATAGTCCAGGCAGAGTGACCTACTTGGATCATGCTTCAGAGAGGGTCTTTGCGGTTACAGAAAATGATAGGCATGCTTACACTTGGAAAGGTGAATTTATTTTCCCCCAACCAAGATCTAATGTGTCCTTTGGTCACCCCGGAGCTGGAACATCCCAAGCTCATGGAACTCAAAGAGACAGACATAGAGATAGACTGGAGGTAAGCTTTGCCAACCTAGTGGGAAGAGACAGAACGAGAACGGAAACAAATAGAGTGGAACCTGAGGACTTAGAGACCCAAGGAACCAAAGGAATGCTGATGATTTCCCTCTGCCAAGGCCTAGGGAACACACCAGGATTTTGAGACTGACTCAGTTAGTTAAGTCCATGAAGAATTACTTCGATGGCACAGGAGACCCATATGATCATGTGGCCGAGTTTAGGCAAGTCTTGAGAGCTGAACAAGTTGAGGACCTGTTCACGCAATATAATGCCTTTGGTCTAACACTTAGGAACACAACCCTTACGTGGTTTCAACCATTGAATGAGAGACAGTTCAGGAGCATAGACCAACTTTTAGAGGCTTTCATCACCGAATTCTCTAAAAGTGGCATAAGGCATAATACTTCCTCATTAATACACAGCTTCAAGTAGACCCCTCAAGAGACTGTGAGACTTGCAGGAAGAAGATTTAGGCAGTATCTTGAGAGATGCCCTGTTCTTGAGTTACCCACACCTGCCAAACAAGTGGCTTTATTCTTGGATGGATTGCTAAGTACAAAGTTGTGATCCTATGTGTACTTGAAGGACCCTAGGACCATAGAAGAGTGTGTACGCATGTGCATCGACATCGAGGATAACCTAGGGGAGGAACTAGAGCTTTCAAAAATCTACAAAGATTCCGATAGTGCTTCTAGCCTCTCCTCCTCACAATCCACATCAATTGAGGAACTCGCTGAGAAAGTAGCTAAAAAACTAGGTGTCTCTAGTAAACAAATCCCTAGATTTGCCCTAGTAAAGAGGTGCTATACTTGCGGTGGTGACCATATGGCGAACGTATGTCCCATCATGGCTCAACCCCAAGTGAATCCTAGTAGCCAATATTGCACCATAGAACGGAGATACACAAATCACACAGCGCAAGATTGCCCCTACAATAAGCAAGTAGTTAGGCAGACGTACCCACAACCATACCCTCAACAAGGAAGATACCAGAACCAGTACCCACTGCAACAGTATGCTAGGCCTCAACAAACCTACCAACCACAATACCAAAACCAACAAAGGCCTCAGCCTGTGTTAGCACAACAACCCCCAGCCCCAGCTAATGTAATTCCGGTAAAGTATGCAGCTGCAGAAGAGAATTTGAATAGAGCTATAGTGCCAGTAACACCATTGCTTTCAGAAAGTGATCCCAGTGACCATAGCTTTGATTCTACACATATTGATAGTCCCCAGGCTTACTACATGCAATCTCCTGAACATGGTGAGTCCTACTACAGTGAAGAACCAAGTGAACCTAGTTGGGAGCCAGAGTACACAAATGTAATGTACACAAACCCTAACTCTAGACCCCAACCTAGGTAAGTAAGACCCCCATTCCCTAGAGGACCATGCTACAGATGTCAAGGAGACCACCTCATTCGTGATTGCCCCTTACCTCCACCTACACAACCCCAGTCAGTGACAATTCAAGGCTTTTGCCAAGATTGTGGAAAGGAGCATCTCTTACGAGATTGTCCAAAGAACCCCAATAATATGCCAAAAATTACTCCTATCAATGTTATTGGGTTAGTAGTAGACTCTACAAGAAGTGTGACGTCCATTGCACCAGTACAGGTAGTCACTAGAGCTCAGGCATTGCAGCAAAACCAAGGGGTAAGCCAGGAAAAGAGCTCAGATGTTAGTGAAATAGAGAGCATGACCAAGAAACGGACTAGAGCTTGGAGGGATAGCCGAGAGAGAATGAAAAGACAATGGTCTAAAAAGATGAGTGACTTAGAAGAAAGCATAAGAGAAAAAAAAGCCAAAATTGTTGAACTCACCTCTCAAACAAACTCTCACATACCACCACCACCCTCATTTCCATCACCATCTAACCCACCATCTATCCCCCTACCTCAGACCATCCCACCAACCCCTAGAGTAGGATCAGTATTAGCTAACCCCACTCCTGAAGACATAGACATGATGCTTAAGGCATATCAGGCCAGAATCCAAGAAGGGCCAAATGTGACGGAGCATGACAAGTGCTACCCTAGAGATGACCTAGAGATAGAAAGAACCAAACTTTGCGCGAAAATGGTCGCATTGGCTCAGACCATGTTTGAAGCCAGTCGTCTCTTCAACTACTCTGGCTCAGCTAAGACACAATTGCACTTGGATGGACTCCTAGAGAAGTTAGAGAGCATAATTGCAAGATCTGCCAAGGAAGAAAAAAATCAAGGAAGAGATGAGGCAAGCAAAAGAATAAGCCTTCCCCCACAGGAAGCTTTTGTGCCCAATTCCACTGAACCAGACACCTCCTCTTCTATGAATAGGTACACACCAGAATTCCTACGAGAGATTCAAGAAGACAAATGGGCTAAAGAAAGTGAAGTCCCTCCTCCCATTGAACTTATGGATGACGCACATGATCAATTCCCACAAGATATTCCCTCTATTTATGGAGAGTAGGAGAGTGCACAAAGTCAAGAGAGATTAGACTTCGAGTCTAATTCTTTACAGGAATTACCCCACTTCACAGGCCCATGGGAAGCCAAGTCTACTTGTATGAGAGCACCCACAGTCATGGTAAGAAACGAAGACTCAGTCATACCTAGGAATACGGAGGTAGTGAAAAACACTAAAGTGCAGTGCAACCTCACTTTAGAAGAGCTACTCAAAGTTAGGCCAGAGTTATGGAAACATGTAGCCAAACAAGTACCAGAGATAGCAAAACCTCGTTCCCAGGTAGGTTCTTATAGGACAGTGCCAGAAATTCCTCTAGACAAGATAGGAGATATGAGTGAAGGTGAAGAAGGAAACACCTATCTTCCCATTACCCATCAGGGGTACACAACTAAGGCATTTCTAGACTCAGGTGCAGGAGTTGCTATTGCTACCACTTCCCTATGGAAGCGGTGGGGCAAGCCAGCACTCAGGCCCACGAGGATGAAATTGCAAATGGCTGATGGTCACATAGAGAGGCCTTTAGGACTACTTGAAGGAATAACTCTCACTACATGTGGTGTAGAGTTTGAGCACACATTTGCTATCTGTGATTTTAGCAAGAACCATGCCTATGAGATGATTTTGGGAAGACCATTTATGCGGCAGTTGCAAGTGGTCCAGGATTTGGGAACCAATTCCTTGTATTTGCAACATCTAGGTGTTACAACCAAAGACAATCTCAAGGATTACTCTCATAGAGACGTGCCGCCTATTCAATGGAATCCCATCCATAAAGCCAAAGATGAGACTGAGTCCGTGCATTCCATAGGATCCGGATCCTCATGGATGCATGAAGACACTCACTTATGGATGTGTAAGGTAGCAGTAGAAGAAGAGAAGAGAGAGAAAGCCAGAGACGTAGGTGCAAAAGAAACCCATAGATCCATTCAAGACCCAGCCTATGCACCTGTAGTATTTCCTGATGAAGAATTTGAGCCTCATGGTTGGGCAGAAATTTTAGCAACCATGGATGTAGCCATCAATGAAGAACAATGGACACCCCACTATGATGAGGATGGCTATGACATTTCAGTTTTCTCCATAGAGCCAATCATGGGAGATGCGGTTTTAGAAGAGTGTGAACCTAGCCCTGATGCATTTGAGGATGCAAGTGACTCCGATCTAGAGTCCATCATTATGGACCCACCTTTTGCATCAGATGAAGAATACTCCTATGAAGTAGAATTTCAACCCCAAAGACATGGAGAGCTTACAAATGATGTAAGGTTAGCCACACAAGTGACCCCTAAGGATGAAGCAAAGAAAAGAAAGAAGAGAGAAGTCACACCAGAAGAGGAAGAATCTTTGTTTGAGGTCCCTGAAAACTTTAAAAAGTATGAGATAGATGACCGAAGAGTCATGATAAGGATGCCTAAACGAGAGGCACAATCAGGAGAAGCCTATGATAACAAAGAAACCACCAAGAAAATAGTGGTAGCCCTAGAAGAAGGAGAGGAGAGATGTACTTATATAGGACATGACCTGACGGAAGAAGAAGAGCGCGAATTGATAGCCTTGCTAAGAGAATACAGAGATGTATTCGCTTGGAGCTACAAGGATTTGAAGGGTGTTGACCCAGACATATGCTCACATACAATTCCCATGATCTCAGACGCAAAACCCTCTAAGCAAAAGCCATACACATATAATGATAACTATGCTGCTAAGATCAAAGAGGAGATGTTGAGAGCAGTATGGGCACCCAAGGACCGACTAGACAAGGAAGCCAGCGGAGAGAGTCAGAACAAGGTGAAGGAGTAAGTAGACAAAGCAGTCGACGCAAATCTGGCAGATAGGCCCTTCAATTTTTCCCAAATCAACATCTTTTAACAGTGATTCTTATCACTAACAATCATTGTAAATACCATTTCATATTTTTGTAGCTCCGTTTTGTGCAAGCCAAGGAGTCCTTGAGCTTGAGGAGCCTTAGAAGTACCTACATATCAATTTTCGTATTTTTTAGACTCCGTTTAAGCCCTCAAATTGGCCCTGGAACCTAATTTTTAACTAGGCCGGACACTAGGTCTGGACAGGGCCAAAACCTAGTCAAAAACTATAAAAAGAGCTAGAGAGCTCATTTTTGAAGGGAGATTGTAATTGAAACGAACTTGTAAGAGCTTTTTGAAAGTAATCTAAAGAACTCCATTGATTCTCTCTCTTTGTCTTGCCGTGTGTGCGCGTGTGTGTGTATGTGTGTGCATGCTTGTGTGCTTCTCACTCACGCACTTGTGCCGCCACTTGCTCGAGGTCTTCATACCATCCTCACGTCTTCCCGGATTGACATTAAAGGAGGTGCTACTCATCACTGAGCTACACCAAATTTTGGCGCCGTTGCCGGGGATCGAGCTTTGAGGACGAGCGTGTGATGGTAAGACGTAGAGTTGACGCGTTGGAGTTGTAGGTATTTTCTTCACTCTCATCGATTTTCTTTTACTTTCTTTACCATCTTCATTTCCATCATCATCATCACCATCTCCCACCTCCATCTCCATCATCGCGAAAATTTCAGTTTTTTGACTATATCCCCACCTCCACCTCATTTCCCTCATTTCACTTGTGAGAGAGAGCGAGAGAGCGAAATTGCATGTGCTGTTTTTGCATGTTCTTGAGCTATCTTGCAGGTACAGGTCACATCACCATCTCCAGCTTCCCGCGCAGGTACGGAACTCGACGAAACTGTCTCGCAGTCGCCGCCTTCTGTCCATCGCGATTGACAGAAATTTTCACTTGTTGGTAAATCTCAGTGCACCACAGTGGACTAGAGACCCTGCACACCACATTCCCACTAAAATTTTTGAAAATCTTGCAAAATTTCAGTCCATCGCGATTGACAGCCCTGTCCATCGCGATTGACAGCTCTGTCCATCGCGATTGACTGCCAGTCCATCGCGACCGACTGCCTGTCCATCGCGATCGACCGAACCCCTGTCCATCGCGATTGACTGAAGTCTCTGTCCATCGCGATTGACTGCCTGTCCATCGCGATTGACTCAACCCCCTGTCCATCGCGATTGACTGAAGTCTCTGTCCATCGCGATTGACTGCCTGTCCATCGCGATTGACTCAACCCCCTGTCCATCGCGATTGACTGAAGTCTCTGTCCATCGCGATCGACTGCATGTCCATCGCGATTGATTGAATTGGGTGTCCATCGCGACCGACTGAACTCTCTGTCCATCGCGATTGACTGAGTGTCCATCGCGATTGACAGCCCTATCCATCGCGATTGACAGCCAATTTTAGCCAAATTTTTTAGGGTCTGTTAATTGAAGAGTTGGGTTAATTTTGGGCACAAAAATTATACTCTTGAGCACATGAGGAAGCCTTAGGAAAACAACTTGGGGATAACCTGTTGCACAGTGATCCTGTTTGAACCCTGTCGTAACCCTAGAACCCTGAACGGTCACAACTTTTTCATACGAGATCCATTTTTTGAGCTCTAGGGCTTGTTGGAAAGCTCGTAGCATATACTACACGACCTCAACTATTTTTTTATAAAGATAATGCATTGATTTTTAGATAGGGTATTTTGAAGTTGACCATACCCAGGGGGATCAAAGTCAGGGGTCCTTAGGATTGTTTTCTTGAAAATCACTATGCAAGTTTGTGTTTGTGCTACATGAATGAAAATAATTGGTTCTGTCTTTGGAATGTAAATTTCAAAGCTAACTTTGAAACTCTTACAGAGCATCGAGAGGCGTTCTAAGCAAGTGTAAGTGTGAGCTTGGGAACACATTTCCTGGGCACTCAAGGGCAACCGAGCAGGAAACAAAAGGTTGGACACTTTTAACCCCCTCTGTCAATTCATAGCTTAGGCTAAGAACGACGAGAGGTAGGAGTAAGTCAGAGTGACGATAGGCAGTTATCAAGTTGAAGACTACCTAAAAACTCAAGTTCAAGCTAAAAATTTAATCTCTATACTGTCGATAACATAAAGGAAAAGAACCTAACGTGGAACGATCAATTGCAAGTGCGAAACAACATTCAAACATTCCTGACGACGTGATATCAGACAAGAACTCAAACGCGATAAAATAATTAAAAAGAATCAAGTGACTGATACCATTTGAGCGGCAACGAGGTTGTACTCTGGGCAAAGAATTGGGCTACTTAGATAGGCATATGAACCCTAGATCAGGACGACATTTAGCGAGGGAAAGACAAAGCCTTAGATCTTCTGAGGCTAGTGTCAACCACACTACTAGGTCCTGGGCCCAGCAGTTGAGCCACCACTCGAACTACCCTAGCTCTGAGACCAGTGAGTCAGAGATGTCTCAAGGCATGGACAGACCTACGGGAAGTTCAGGGGTGCCTTACCTGTACAGGGTAGAACGCCCTTACAAAACGCAACTGGAGTACCTTAGGACCAACCGATTAGGTGCTAGCATCTATGAGGACGGCTTAGGAAGATCTGTGGTCCAGATTAAAAACCCTGATCAATCCATTGGACTAGAACACCCAGCTGTCAAGTTTGAAAATGGTGCATACCTGGACAAAGAAGGAACTATATATGTAGTCACTAGTCATCTTGATAGGACAGATGACTTTGGGAATGTAATCTCAGAAGCGGACTTAGGTGACCTGGAACAAGGGAACATGGGTGCGGAACCTAGAACCCCTCGAGGTAAATCAGTTCTCACTAGGATTATCACGCCTGAATGGGTCCCCCAAGACAACAAGAGCATAGAGTTGCTCCTCAATCGAGAAACTGATGAAGCCTTTTGGAGGTATAAGTCTAATCAGCCAACAGACATAGGAAATATCATGGTCTATGAGTTTAAGGATCCGGATAGCCCAGGCAGAGTGACCTACTTAGATCATGCTTCAGAACGGATCTTTGTGGTGACAGAAAATGATAGGCATGCTTACACTTGGAAGGGTGAATTCATTTTCCCCCAACCAAAATCAAATGTGTCCTATGGTCACCCTGGGGCTGAAACATCTCGAGCTCATGGTATGCAAAGAGACAGAAGTAGAGATAGACCAGAAGTAAGTTTTGCCAACCCAGTGGGCAGAGAAAGAACGAGAACAGAGACGAATAGGGTAGAACCTGAGATGCATAGAGCCCACAGGAACCAAAGAAATGTAGATGGATTCCCTCTGCCGAGGCCTAGAGAGCACACAAGAACTTTGAGACCCACCCAACTAGTTAAGTCCATGAAGAATTACTTTGATGGCACAGGAGATCCCTATGATCATGTGGCGGAGTTCAAGCAAGTCTTGAGAGCTGAACAAGTGGAAGATCTGTTCACGCAGTACAATGCCTTCGGTCTAACCCTTAGGAACACAGCACTTACATGGTTTCAGCCATTAGATGAGCGTCAGTTCAGGAGCATAGACCAACTCCTAGAGGCATTCATTGTAGAGTTCTCTAAGAGCGGCATAAGGCACAATACCTCCTCATTGATTCACAGCTTCAAACAGACCCCCCAAGAGACTGTCAGATTGGCCGGAAGAAGATTTAGACAATATCTTGAAAGGTGCCCTATTTCGGAACTACCCACATCTGCTAAACAAGTAGCCTTATTCCTTGATGGATTGCTGAGTACGAAATTGAGATCCTATGTGTATCTGAAGGACCCTAGGACTATAGAAGAGTGTGTACGCATGTGCATTGACATTGAAGATAACCTAGGGGAAGAACTAGAGCTTTCCAAAATCTACAAAGATTCAGATATTGCATCTAGTCACTCTTCCACGCAGTCCACATCAATTGAGGAACTTGCCGAAAAAGTAGCTCAGAAATTAGGTGTAACTAGCAAACAAATCCCAAGGTTTGCCCCTGTGAAAAGATGCTATACATGCGGTGGTGACCATATGGCGAATGTCTGCCCTATTATGGCTCAACCCCAAGTAAACCCTAGTAGCCAGTACTGCACCATAGAACGGAGATACACCAATCACACCGCACAAGATTGCCCATACAACAAGCAGGCAGTTAGGCAACCCTATCCGCAGCCCTACCAACAAGGCCGATACCAGAACCAAAATCCACCACCACAATATGCTAGACCCCAACAAACCTATCAGCAACCATATCAGGCCCAACAGAGACCCCAACCGGTGCTAGCTCAACAGCCTCCAAACCCCGCTAACGTGATTCCAGTAAAGTATGCTGTGGCAGAAGAAAACCTGAATAGGGCCATAGTACCAGTAACCCCATTGATCTCAGAAAGTGACCCGAATGACCATAGCTTTGATTCTATACATGTCGATAGTCCCCAGGCTTACTACATGCAGTCTCCAGAACATGGTGAGTCCTACTATAGTGAAGAACCAAGTGAACCTAGTTGGGAGTCGGATTACACGAACGTCATGTATGCAAACCCCAACCCTAGGCCTCAACCTAGGCAGGTACGACCACCCTTTCCTAGAGGACCATGCTACCGATGTCAGGGGGATCACTTCATTCGTGATTGTCCCTTACCTCCACCTACACAAAATCAGTCCGTGACGATCCAAGGCTTTTGCCAAGATTGTGGAAAAGAGCATCTCTTACGAGATTGCCCAAAGAACCCCAATAATATGCCAAAAATCACTCCTATCAATGTGATTGGGTTGGTTGTGGATGCCTCAGGAAGTGTCACTTCCACTACACCAGTGCAGGTGGTTACTAGAGCTCAAGCATTGCAGCAAAACCAAGAGGCAAGCCAGGAAAAGGGCCCAGAGGCTAGTGAAACCGAGAGTGTGACAAAGAAAAGGACTAGAGCGTGGAAAGATAGTCGAGAAAGAATGAAAAGACAATGGGCTAAAAAGATGAGTGAGCTTGAGGAAAGCATAAGAGAAACCAAAGCGAGGATAACTGAACTCACAGCTCAAACTCCCTCTCACATTACCCCGCCTCCACCACTCCCATCTCCATCCGACTCACCACCTTCCCCACCGCCTTATCAAATCCCACCACCCCCTAGAGTAGGATCAGTCCTAGCAGATCCCACTCCCGAGGACCTAAACATGATGCTTAAAGCATATCAGGCCAGGATCCAAGAAGGGCCAACCATAACTGATCATGAAAAATGCTACCCTAGAGCCGAGCTAGAGCTTGAACGAACTAAGATTTGTGCCAAAATGGTGGAATTGGCTCAGACCATGTTTGAAGCCAGTCGCCTATTTAACATCTCTAGTTCAGCTAAGACGCAGTTACACTTTGATGGACTGCTGGAAAGAATAGAGAAGCTGATTGCACAATCCGAGAAGGAACCTGCCCCTCAGAGAAAGGATAGGGCAAGAGAACGGATAAGTCAGCCTCTTCAGGAAGCCCACGCGCCTCCTCAAGAAGCCTACCTTCCTCCCCAAAAGGCAGATGAGCCTCCCCCGAAAGCTTACGTACCTCCACAGGTGACCCACATTCCTTCTCAGAGAGCGTATGAGCCTGTTCGGAAAAGTAATAGAATAAGTAGTCCTCCCCAAGAAGCTTGTGCTCCAGCCATCTATGGGAACGAGGAGAGAGCCAACGATAGAATAAGCCCTCCTTCCCAGGTTGCATATGCGCCTAATTCTACGGAGCCAGACACTTCTTCTTCTATGAATCGGTTTGCACCAGACTTCCTACGAGAGATTCAAGAAGACAAATGGGATAACGAAAGTGAAGTTGGCCCTCCTTTTGAACTTGTGGATGATGCACACGACCAATTCCCACAAGACATCCCATCTATTTACGGGGAACATGAGAGCACTCAGTCTCATGAGAGATTGGACTTTGAGTCTAATTCCATACAGGAGCTACCCCACTTCACAGGCCCATGGGAAGCAAAGTCCACATGTATGAGAGCACCCACAGTCATGGTAAGGAACGATGACTCAGTCATATCAAGGAACACGGAGGTAGTAAAGAACACCAAGGTGCAGCGCGATCCCACTTTGGAAGAACTGCCTAAGGATAGATCAGAAGCTCGGAAATATGTAGCTAGTCAAGTAACTGAAATTGCAAAACCACGTTCCCGGGTAGGATCCCATAGGACAGTGCCAGAAATTCCCTTGGATAAGATAGGAGATATGTGTGAAGGTGAAGAAGGGAACACCTATCTTCCCATTACCTACCAGGACTACACCACTAAGGCAATTTTGGACTCAGGTGCAGGAGTTGCAATTGCCACCACTTCCCTTTGGAAGCGTTGGGGCAAGCCGGCACTCAGGCCAACGAGAATGAAATTGCAAATGGCCGATGGTCACATAGAGAGACCCCTAGGATTGCTAGAAGGCATAACTCTCACCACTTGTGGTGTTGAGTTTGAGCATAGCTTTGCTATATGTGACTTTAGCAAAAATCATGCCTATGAGATGATTTTGGGAAGACCATTTATGCGACAGTTGCAAGTGGTACAGGATTGGGGGACCAATTCCTTGTACCTGCAACACTTAGGTGTTACGACCAAAGTCAATCTCAAAGATTACTCTCATAGGGATGTACCTCCTATCCAGTGGAATCCCATCCATAGAGCCAAAGATGATACGGAATCTGTGCATTCCATAGGGTCAGGATCCTCTTGGATGCATGAAGACACCCACTTATGGATGTGCAAGGTAGCAGTAGAAGAAGAGAAGAGAGAGAAAGCCAGAGAGGTAGGTGCGAAAGAAACCCATAGATCAATCCAAGACCCAGCCTATGCACCTGTAGTTTTTCCAGACGAGGAATTTGAACCCCATGGCTGGGCAAAAATTTTAGCAACAATGGATGTAGCCATCAATGAAGAACAATGGACACCTCACTGTGATGAGGATGGCTATGACATTTCAGTCTTCTCCATAGAGCCAATCATGGGAGAGGCAGTGCTAGAAGAATGCGAACCTAGCCCTGATGCATTTGAGGATGCAAGTGATTCCGATCTCGAGTCTATCATTATGGACCCACCATTTGCATCAGATGAAGAATACTTCCATGAAGTAGAATTTCAACCCCAGAGGCATGGAGAGGTTGCAAATGACGTAAGATTAGCAACACATGTGACCCCGAAGGAAGAAGGAAAGAATCGAAAGAAGAGAGAAGCCTCACCAGAAGAGGAAGAATCTTTGTTTGAGGTCCCAGAAAATTTTAAGAAGTATGAGATAGATGACAGGAGAGTCATGATAAGAATGCCTAAACGAGAGGCACAATCAGGAGAGGCCTATGATAACAAAGAAACCACCAAGAAAATAGTAGTGGCCCTAGAAGAAGGAGAGGAGAGATGCACGTACATAGGCCATGACCTGACAGAAGAAGAAGAGCACGAATTGATTGCCTTGCTAAGAGAATACAGAGATGTATTCGCTTGGAGTTACAAGGATTTGAAAGGTGTTGACCCTGACATATGCTCACACACCATTCCCATAACCTCAGATGCCAAACCCTCTAAGCAAAAGCCCTACACATATAATGATAATTACGCTGCTAAGATCAAGGAAGAGATAGATAGACTGGTTGAAGCTGGATTTATCTATGAAATTGAGCACACTGAATGGGTATCCCCCATCGTAGTGGTGCCCAAGAAGAATGGCAAGCTGCGTGTGTGTATTAACTTGAAAAAGGTTAATGTAGCCACAATTCGAGATAACTATCCGCTTCCCATCACAGAACATCTCTTAGAAAGAGTGGCAGGCAAGGAAGTGTACAGCTTCCTTGATGGATTTTCGGGCTACAATCAAGTAGCCATAGCTCCAGAGGATCAGCATAAGACAGCCTTTGCCACAGAATGGGGCATTTTTGCTTTTAGAGTAATGCCATTTGGGCTTACCAATGCACCAGCTACCTTCCAGAGGCTGATGTGCCATGTGTTTAAGGAGTTCCTGAGGAAGAGTTTAGAAGTCTATGTTGATGATCTTTGTGCTCATTCCAAGGTTAGACAAACCCATATTCCTGAACTCAGACAAATCTTTGACAAATGTAGAGAATACCAAGTCTGCCTGAACCCAGAAAAGTGCGTTTTTATGGTCAGGCAAGGCAAGATTCTAGGACACATAGTGTCAAAGAATGGCATATCTACCGACGAAGAAAAAGTGAGAGCCATAGCAGAGCTACCTAGGCCAAAGAATGTCAAGGAAGTACAAGCTTTCATGGGGCATTGTGGCTATTACCGACGATTTATACATATGTATGCTGTCATTGCAAAGCCCATGTACGGACTTTTGACTAACTTTGAGTGGACGGATGAATGTGAGAATTCCTTCCAAGAGCTTAAACGAAGATTATGTTCAGCACCAATCTTGACCACACCAGATTGGAATAAGCCATTCCATGTTCATGTTGATGCATCCAATTATGCTATTGGATGTGTGCTTGCACAACCTACTGGTGAAGGTAACATGGATCTTCCAATTGCCTATGCCAGTAGACAATTGAATGCGGCTGAACGGAATTACACCACTATGGAGCGAGAAGGATTAGGCATGGTATATGCAGTTAAGAAATTTAGACACTATTTGCTTGCAAATAAGTTTAAATTTTTTACTGATCATCAGGCATTGTTATATCTTGTAAACAAGCCATGCAATACAGGAAGATTAGTAAGATGGTTTCTCTTGCTAATGGAATATGATTTTGAGGTCGTGGTAAGAAAAGGGAGGACCCATTTGAGAGCAGATCACCTCTCTAGGCTCACATCAGGAGAAGCCCCACAAGGAGTGTCAGATGACCTTCCTGATGCTTACTTGTTTAATTTGGAAGTGGTGCCGCAGTGGGCCAAGCCAATAGTACCAGTATTGACATACGGGCCTAATCATCCAGTGGTGAACACACGGAATAGAGAGATCGTAAAAGCCCAAAAGTACCATATCATGGCAGGAAGCATGTACAAGCACACAGATCAAGGGATCTTGGCTTGTTGCGTAGAAGAGGATGAGTACGCTAAATGGTTGCAATTAGCACATGTAGGTGCGTTAGAGCAACACCATTCAAAGCAACGAACGTTGCAGACTCTAAAGAGATTCGGAGTGCATTGGCCAACTATGGAAGCGGATGTCCAAAAGTTGTGCAAGGAATGCCCAATCTGTTGCACTAAACCACCTGTGGAACATGCCACTCTCTATCAAGTATCCATTGTGCCAGATTGGAGTGAACCTCTAGTATCATTCTTGAGGACAAACACATTCCCTCCAGACATGACTCTAGCTAGAAAAAGGAATTTGGAACAAGAAGCCCAGGATTATTCACTCGTTGGTGATAATCTATACAAGCGCGGTAAGGATGGTTACCTGAGACTGTGTGTCCATGAAAGTGAGTATCTTAAGATCTTAGAAACTGCTCACCAAGGTGTAGCAGGAGGACACTTTGGACCAGATCGGGTGATCAAGGCAATACTATTTGCGGGCTTCTGGTGGCCCACCCTTCACATGGATGCACATACCTATGTGAAACGGTGTGATGTCTGTCAAAGGACTCAGTATCCTATACGCAAAGATGAGATGCCACTGAAACCTATGATGGGTGGACGTGCATTCTCTAAGTGGGGAATAGACTTCGTAGGTCCTATTAATCCCCCAGCTAGAGGCTCTCATGCGGAATACATCATTGTTGCAACAGATTATCTCACCAAGTGGGTAGAGGTAAAGGCTACGACCAAGAACGATGCTCAAACAACTGCCAAATTCTTGTTTGAGAATGTATTCACGAGATATGGACTACCTATAGAGCTTGTAAGCGATAGAGGCACTCATTTCTTAAATGAAGTAATTGAAAATCTACTCCAAGAATTCTTGGTAATACACAAGAAGTCTGCCCCTTATCACCCTCAAGCTAATGGGCAAGCTGAGAGCACTAATAAGATCTTATGCAATGTACTGACAAAATTAGTGAACACTAAACGCTCTGATTGGGACAAACAGCTACACCATGCTGTTTGGGCATACCGAGTTGCCTACAAAACGGTACTCCAAGCCACCCCCTTTCAGATGGTATTCGGCCAAAACGCTGTGCTACCCTTGGACTTCCTGATTCCTACATTGAGAGTAGCACAAGAGCACGAATGGACAGGTCATGAGCTCTCCTCTAGGATCTTTGACCTTGAACGATTAGGAGAAACAAGACTGAGAGCCGCCGCAGGAATATATGCAGCCAAGAAGAGACAGAAAGCATATTTCGATGCCCATGTGAAGGATAAAGGCTTGAAAGCAGGAGATCTAGTCTTAGTCTATACACTAAAACAACACGCGAGGAAGCTAGAAAAGAGAGGCTACGGACCTATGGTTATCAATAGGATCTCCACGAGTGGAGCAGTACAATTGGCCACATTAGAGGGTGATGTTCTCCCTAACTATATTAGCGGATGCAGAGTCAAGTTGTATCAGGAACCCCTCACGGAGGAAATGCTCAGCCGACTCAACACTGCTAAGAAACGCAAAGAGGAAGAGAAGCGAATTAGAGAAGAAGCTCAAGTAGAAGCTTTAGAACGCATCAGAAGGATGAAATTACGAAGGCAAGGTAGAGAGCAGCCTAGGATAAATGACTATGCAGATCAAGGATATCATATGGCAATGTGTGAAGTTGCAGGAACCAGCTCACCTAGGATAACTGATCGACGTCCTTTCGTAACCCTAGATATAGGACGAGGAAAAAGTGCAAGGACTGTAAGAGCCTTGATTGACTCAGGTGCAGCCACTAGTGCTGTTAAAGTGTCTTACTGTCAAGAGTTACAGTTAACTGTCAATCCTGTGGAAGCATATCTCATAGGATTGGGAGGCATGGAAACCCCTTGTATAGGCGAGGTGGAACTTCCCCTCTACATTCATGATGAGGCAATGACAGTTAAAGTACTAGTGTGTCAAGATGAGGATCTCACTGAACCTCTTGTCTTGGGTCAAGACTGGATCTATGACCAAGCAGTCAACTTAAACCTAAGAAGTGGACTTCTTCAGGTATGGGTCAATCATAGTCGAATTACAGTAGAGTTGGATAATGGAGCACTCAAGGAACTAGAAAAGGCACAGACTCCTGGTCCCTCCAGGGGTGCACATGAAGTTGACCATGCTGTTCTTGTCCAAAACTATGTGTTGCAGAGGAATGATATTCGCAAAAAAGGAGTCAGGGATGCAAAGGAATTCCCTTCTTTTCCAAAGGCCAGAAGGAGGCAACGACCAAAGGTGGAGCAAAGGCAGAAGAAGCAGAGTACTACCTATGCCGGACATCAAAAGAACCTGTGCAGCAGAATGTCTCAACAAGTGAACCAAGTGTGGGTGCGAAAAGGCGAACACCCGGTTGCACTCAAGCCAACCATATGGGCAAAGCCTCTTATTAGTAACCAACAACACGTCACTAATAAGAGGTCTTTCAGAAATTCTTCTGCTAACGTGAAGTCTATTTGGGTGCCCAAAAAGTCAATGAAGGCTAGCCCACAATCAAGACAAATTTGGGTGCCTAAGGCTTGTTTGCGGGCTCAGATAGCTACACCAAGAACACACCCTACACAGCATGATCCATTCACTCGCACAGCCTACATCCACGCATTTTCAACACCAAGGCACATGAACACGAACAGAATCAGTTGTAAATGGGCCCCTAAAAGGCCTCAGGTTAAAGCTGACACACCTATAAAGCTCTCGAGAATCTCTACGGAACCACGAGTAAAACCCATCCACTGCATTTGGCAGCCTAAGACTTGTAACAAACCCCCTGACCCTATTATAAATCCATGACCACCTACTAACCGCTTCACGTCATTTCGCTTAGCTCTTAGGTCTACCTAACTCCTAACTACACACACCAGCACCGAGCACTTGTTAACTCCTAACCACTCCAGAACTTTAAGTTAATATTGTAACAAGGGACACCATGTCATTTTTGTGTCCAGTGCAATGTTAACGTTTATTCATATATTCTCACAGAATCAGCTGCGACATTTTCAACATGGCGGAGGCAGCAGGAACTAGCTCTCACACAGAAACAAACCCGCAAGTGGTGGACTTGGACAGCTTACCCGTTTTGCCTGAGACAGTTGAAAGACCAGAAGAATTGCAGGCCGTCAAAATCATACCTATTGCGGACCCTCCGCGTGGCCACACCATGCCCGTGGGAAAGACTTCACATTGGTTTACCGAGGTAGCAGGACCTTTGGGGGAAGGAACGTATCTATGGGAATCAGAGTTGGACTACAATGGAAAGCAAGGCAGATACCATTTCTTTACAAGAGAATTTGAGAAGTTACAAAATGCGGAAGGTCTACGTCCGATATGGGAAAAAGCCGGATTGAGTGCCTATTTCAGTGCCCGACTCCCAAAACCTGACTTCATGCGATGCTACTATCTCATCAACACCTTGACTCCAAATCCGAACCCAAAAGGTGCAAGCTCATTTGTGATTCCATCTCTGACAAAGGGGAATGAGCTCAAGAGGTTTAGGCTATCAAACAATTTGGTGAGAGAAGCTCTGGATATGCGCGGCATGCATATTCCTACAGAGAAGGAAACCCTAGTACCGGACTACATGAAGAATCGAAGTCTCACCAAACTCAAGGACATGGTATCCATGACGCCTAATATTGCAATACACCTTCGCATGTGCATGCAACACTTTGCTTTCCCGGCGCAGGATAGATTCACCATGCCGCACAAAAAGATTTGGTTTAGCCTGTATCTGGCAGAGACACAGAGCCTCACCATCAACCTACCCCACTGGATAATTGATCAGATACACTTAGCTCACAAACGCTGGCCGCGTAAACAGGTTTTATATGGTTGCTGTGCTCTGACAAGAATCATTTATAGGTGTTTGGCTTATGACATTCCAATCCAACGAGCCCTGATGTGGAATCGGGTAGAGCAGTTTCGAGGCAGGACATCCACTTGACCCCCTTCTAAGAAGATGAGAGGCACGGTCCAAGTCCCATGTGCTCAACCACGTGGAGCCACCCTAACACCAGACGTCACCCCGCCACCCCGAAGAGTCCGACCATTCACACTCCGACTTCCAAGACGCAGCACGGATGGTTCCACCTTGATATTCCCTCCCATCCCAACGGATCTCGAATTTCCTAGTGGTGCACCTTTAGAAGAACTCACTAATGAAGACTTCGAACAACTATTACAAGATGTAGAGCTGGAGGCAGAAGAGGCACAACAAGCGGAGAATGTACAAACGCAGGCCACAACCTCCCAAGCACCTGTCACACCTGTTGAAGTGGAGGAAGAAGAGGACGGAGATGAAGAACAGGAGGATGATGAGGAGGAGTATGATCAAGAGCAACAAGAGGAGCAACAAGAAGTGCCAGAACTTGTAGGTGCACCTGCATATACAGCTCAACTACGAAGGCTATATGACACTATCAAAGCAGTACAAGAAAGACATCAACTCTCTCTGGTATCAGGTCAAGCTTTGATGCAAGAAATGCTATCAGATGAAGGGGTGGACCAACACTTCATTGACACCCTCAAATTAGTGTCAGACTCTTTAGGAGTTCTAGAGGCTGTCCACACCGCAGTCCGCCAGTCCGTAAGATATGACAAACGCAGAGTGGACACGTCACCACGAGCAGGTAAGACTATCAGGATACCCGTCACAGAACCAGAAGTACCTATTGAGACCACAGCCACTCCCACAACCACCACTGACCTCTCCGCTGAAACCTTCGTTCAGACATCACCCATCTCACCCCAGCGTCCTCCATCACCACCTTCTCCACCCCCACCACCACCTCCCACCTCGGAAGAAACGACAGTCATCACCTCTACATTCACTTATAACCCATCCTCATTCAAATCATTCTCATTTCGAGAACCCACCTCACAAGACACCCTCTTCTCCTTCGTCACCAATCCCTTGTACACTTCATCCCATCTATCCTCTGAACCCATGACTGGCCATCCCATAATTACAAGTGTAGTTGGAAACCCAGCACCCACAGAAGGCACCCTGTGTTTCCCGACCTATCCCCCAATACGGGTACCTCCATTCCATGACCCTCACTTCCCATCTGGTCCCTACACCTCTTTCAACCTGACCGCGCCACCCCAATACCCGTCCCTTGTGGAGCAGATCATCCGCTCTCCAATGTTTCCGAGGCACATCTTTCCGATGTTCGCAACGACATCAATTTACACGAACACCACACTCACTTCACCTACCATACCCACTTACATGGTAGCCCCTGCACACACCACCTTGTCTGACCCAATGCACATTTCACCAACCACAGCACCTCTCCCCACGATTTCCCCACCTTCCCCTCCCTTGCCCCCCACATCACCACTCACATCATTGGCACACACAGCATTCACTACCCCCCTACCCAATCCCACCTCCCCTGCATTTCAAACTTTTCCCCTTGCATCTCATAATGTACATAGCACGTTCAACACATTACTTCAGTGTGCACATCAGCTACAACAAGACTACCATCAATTGGAAGAACGCACTGCTGCCCTTCAGGCAGAATCTCAACGTCTCCAAGCTAGAGTCACCACTCTTGAAGCTGACTACCAGACGCTCCTAACCGAGCATACCACACTACAGCAGGCTCACTCCGAACTGGAATCAAAGACATCAACAGTAGATGACCAAGCAGTCAAAGAACTAGAAACAGTGCTTCAAGCGCAAATGATCTCTAATGCTACACTCAGACGCAACATTGGGCTATTAAGGAAGCATATGGCCGCAGCACTAGAAGAGAACAAACGACTTCAACAACAAAACCAAGACAACTTTGAAGCGGCTATGGAAGGAACCATAGGTGCAACCGTTAGCCCTACCAGATATAGAGCAGTCCCATCGGAAGACATTCGCATCCTACTTGAGGAGCATGCAAATTTCTTGGAGTCATATGAAAAGCTAGAGACTGAATGTGCGGATCTCAAGAAACAGATAGCCAGTGTCCCCCCAACTCAACAGGAGCCGGTAATCTTGCAACACTCTACAGAAGAAATGGAGACCCTCCGGAAACAGGTGGCAGAACTCCAAGCACGCCTCCTCCCATATGAACGGCCACCCTCGCCCATTGAAGAACCAGAACCTGAAACAGTAGTGGAAATCCCCGTCGATGACAGCTATGAAGAGCCATACGAGCCTATGCCGATGCTTGGTGGTCGAACTACGGAAGAAGGACAAGACACGTTAGAAATTCAAGTTCCAGATTGGGTCAAAAGGGTCGAGAAAGTGGGTAAGACACATGATGATCGTGTGGCCGTGCAAATGCAATCTCTCACAAATCTGGAAGAAACTGTCCTTCGGTCTTCCTACTTTCAAAATTTATCCCATCAACGGTTAATCACAACATCAGAGTCGCAATACATGCCTTATTTTGTCTTACTACATGATTATAATGCAGAAGTCAAAAGACATACAGGGAAGGAGCCCACATTCGCCACTCAATTTGAGATAGGGGATTTACCGACCGATGCACGTGCTGGCTCGATCTTCCAACCTAATTGGCGTGCACGTTTACTCACCGATTACCCAGAGATGATGAGTACCTGGGCAACCATGCCACTATATATCAAGTATAATCCATGCTATTGTCCAGTGGTACGTCGCAGATCCTGGCAAGCATTTGCAATCAAGGTACGCAACAATAAAGAGTGCTCGGCTTGGGTTAACTACCCATATTTTGCTCCACCTCGAGGGACTCCAACCGTAGCCTACATGATATCAACAATTCGACACTGGTCTACACGTCTAAATAATGTACCCGACATAGCGGCGAAAATGTGTATGAAGATATTCGAGCTCATGACCATTGTCTTCAAAACCTTTCGGAATGTCCAAGCTCCATACATCTCTGCCCCTGGATTCTCTCAAGGCAACAAGGATTTAGTCTACGACATGAGCCAAACCCCCTCGGTCACTATCATCTTTGCTTGGCATGCACGAATAAAGTACTTGCCCGCATGCTTCAAGCAGACATTTGAGGAAATGTTCTCTACGGGATTCTGGGAATACAATTCCGAAATTTTCATTCCCAGACCCACACATTTGCTACATCTATTCGCAGTAGAACAAGCGATCCATGCAGATCAGTTACGTCTGCCACATCCGGACATTCCAGGACCAATCGATTGGGATCGTATGATGACAGATTTGGCCAGAGGACTACGCATACAAGAACATCAGCTTGCCACTCAGGTTGTGGAATATTACATCCAACACTCCCAGCAACAAGGGTCTGTCAGGGACGACAGACGCGATAGAGGGGGGGGTGTTGAGAGCAGTATGGGCACCCAAGGACCGACTAGACAAGGAAGCCAGCGGAGAGAGTCAGAACAAGGTGAAGGAGTAAGTAGACAAAGCAGTCGACGCAAATCTGGCAGATAGGCCCTTCAATTTTTCCCAAATCAACATCTTTTAACAGTGATTCTTATCACTAACAATCATTGTAAATACCATTTCATATTTTTGTAGCTCCGTTTTGTGCAAGCCAAGGAGTCCTTGAGCTTGAGGAGCCTTAGAAGTACCTACATATCAATTTTCGTATTTTTTAGACTCCGTTTAAGCCCTCAAATTGGCCCTGGAACCTAATTTTTAACTAGGCCGGACACTAGGTCTGGACAGGGCCAAAACCTAGTCAAAAACTATAAAAAGAGCTAGAGAGCTCATTTTTGAAGGGAGATTGTAATTGAAACGAACTTGTAAGAGCTTTTTGAAAGTAATCTAAAGAACTCCATTGATTCTCTCTCTTTGTCTTGCCGTGTGTGCGCGTGTGTGTGTATGTGTGTGCATGCTTGTGTGCTTCTCACTCACGCACTTGTGCCGCCACTTGCTCGAGGTCTTCATACCATCCTCACGTCTTCCCGGATTGACATTAAAGGAGGTGCTACTCATCACTGAGCTACAGGAGATAGATAGACTGGTAGAAGCTGGATTCATCTATGAAATTGAGCACACTGAGTGGGTATCCCCCATTGTAGTGGTGCCCAAGAAGAATGGAAAGCTACGAGTATGCATTAACTTGAAAACGGTCAATGCAGCCACTATTCGAGATAATTATCCACTTCCTATCACGGAGCATCTACTAGAAAGGGTAGCAGGCAAGGAAGTGTAAAGCTTCCTTGATGGATTTTCGGGCTACAATCAAGTAGCCATAGCTCCAGAAGATCAGCATAAGATAACTTTTGCCATAGAATGGGGCATATTTGCTTTTAGAGTAATGCCATTTGGGCTTACCAATGCACCCGCTACCTTCTAGAGGCTGATGTGTCACGTGTTTAAAGAATTCCTGAGGAAGAATTTAGAGGTCTATGTTGATGATCTCTGTGCTCATTCCAACATTAGATAGACAGATATACCAGAACTCAGGCAAATCTTTGACAAATGTAGAGAGTATCAAGTCTGCTTGAACCCAGAAAAGTGTGTTTTCATGGTCAGGCAAGGCAAGATTCTAGGGCACATAGTGTCAAAGAACGGTATATCCACTGATGAAGAGAAAGTAAGAGCCATCGCAGAGCTACCTAGGCCAAAGAATGTCAAGGAAGTACAAGCTTTCATGGGGCATTGTGGTTATTACCGACGGTTTATACACATGTATGCCATCATAGCAAAGCCTCTGTACGGACTTTTGACCAACTTTGAGTGGACTGATGAATGTGAGAATTCCTTCAATCAGCTTAAACGACGATTATGTTCAGCACCAATCTTGACCACACCAGATTGGAATAAGCCTTTTCATGTTCATGTAGATGCATCCAATTATGCTATTGGGTGTGTACTCACACAACCTACGGGCGAAGGTAATATGGATCTTCCAATTGCCTATGCTAGTAGACAGTTGAATGCAGCTGAACGGAACTATACCACCACCGAACGAGAAGGATTAGGCATGGTATATGCAGTTAAAAAGTTTAGACACTATTTGCTGGCAAATAAGTTTAAATTTTTTACCGATCATCAGGCATTATTGTACTTGGTAAACAAACCATGCAATACAGGCCGATTAGTAAGATGGTTTCTCTTGCTAATGGAATACGACTTTGAGGTTGTGGTAAGAAAAGGCAAGACTCACTTGAGAGCAGACCATCTCTCTAGGCTCACATCTGGAGAAGCCGCACAAGGAGTATCAGATGACCTTCCTGATGCTTACTTGTTTAATTTGGAAGTTGTACCTCAATGGGCTAAGCCATTAGTGCCAGTATTGACATACGGGCCTAACCACCCAGTCATAAACACTCAAGATAGAGAGGTAGTAAAGGCACAGAAGTACCATATCATGGCAGGAAGTATGTACAAGCATACAAATCAAGGGATCTTGGCTTGTTGTGTGGAAGAGGACAAGTACGCTAAATGGTTGCAATTAGCACATGTAGGTGCATTAGAGCAACACTACTCGAAGCAACGAACCCTACAGACACTAAGGAGACTCGGAGTGCATTGGCCGACTATGGAAGCTGATGTCCAAAAGTTGTGCAAGGAATGCCCAATCTGCTGCACTAAACCATCTGTGGAACATGCCACTCTTTATCAAGTTTCCATAGTGCCAGATTGGAGTAACCCATTAGTAACCTTCCTGAGGACGAAAACATTCCCTCAAGATATGACACTGGCCAGACGAAGAAGTCTAGAACAAGAAGCCCTAGATTACTCACTCATTGGTGATAATCTATACAAGCGTGGTAAAGATGGTTACCTTAGACTCTGTGTTCATGAGAGTGAATATTTAAAGATCTTGGAAACTGCTCACGAGGGTGTAGCAGGAGGACACTTTGGACCAGATCGGGTGATCAAGGCAATACTATTTGCGGGCTTCTGGTGGCTGACCCTTCACATGGATGCACATACCTATGTGAAACGGTGTGATGTCTGTCAGAGAACTCAGTACCCTATACGCAAGGATGAGATGCCACTGAAACCCATGATGGGTGGATGTGCATTCTCTAAGTGGGGAATAGACTTCGTAGGACCTATTAATCCCCCGGCTAAGGGTTCACATGCTGAATACATCATTGTTGCCACCGACTATCTAACAAAGTGGGTAGAGGTAAAAGCTACGACAAAGAATGATGCTCAGACAACTGCTAAGTTCCTATTTGAGAATGTGTTCACAAGATATGGGCTACCTATAGAGCTGGTAAGTGATAGAGGCACTCACTTCTTGAATGAAGTTATTGAAAATCTGCTCCAAGAGTTCTTAGTTATTCACAAGAAGTCTGCCCCCTATCACCCACAGGCTAATGGGCAAGCCGAAAGCACAAACAAGATTCTATGCAATGTGCTTACCAAATTGGTGAATAATAAACGCTCTGATTGGGACAAACAGCTACACCATGCTGTTTGGGCATACCGAGTGGCCTATAAAACAATACTCCAAGCCACACCCTTTCAGATGGTATTCGATCAAAATGCAGTGCTACCTTTGGACTTCTTGATTCCCGCATTGAGAGTAGCACAGGAGCATGAGTGGATGGGTCATGAACTCTCTTCGAGAATTTTTTACCTTGAACGATTAGGTGAAACCAGACTAAGAGCTGCAGCAGGAATATATGCAGCTAAGAAATGACAGAAGGCGTACTTTGATGCCCATGTTAAGGATAAAGGATTAAAGGCTGGAGACTTAGTTTTGGTATATACTCTGAAACAACATGCGAGAAAGCTAGAAAAATGTGGTTACAGACCTATGATCATCAACAGGATTTCAACTAGTGGAGCAGTACAACTAGCCACTTTAGAAGGCGATATTCTCCCTAGCTACATAAGCGGATGCAGAGTCAAGTTATATTAGGAACCTCTCATGGAGGAAATGCTCAATCAACTCAACACTGCCAAGAAACGTAAAGAAGAGGAAAAACGAGTTCGAGAAGAAGCTCATGCAAAAGCCTTGGAACGCATCCGAAAAATGAAGATGAGAAGACAAGGACGAGATCAGCCAAGAATAGATGACTATGCGAACCCAAGATATCATATGGCTATGTGTAAAGTCTCAAGTGTAAGCCCCTATAGAATAGTTGACCGACGTCCTTTTGTAACCTTGGAGATAGGACAAGGAAAGGGTGCAAAGACTGCACGAGCCTTGATTGACTCAGGTGCAGCCACTAGTGCCGTTAAACTCTCTTACTCTCAAGAATTGAAGTTAAAAGTCAATCCTATAGAAGCATATCTCATAGGATTGGGAGGTGTGGAAACCCCTTGCATGGGTGAGGTGGAGCTTCCCCTCTCCATTCAAGATGTTCTAATGAGAGTTAAAGTACTAGTGTGTCAAGATGAGGATCTCACTGAGCCTCTTGTCTTGGGTCAAGACTGGATCTATGATCATGCAGTCAACCTAAACCTAAGAAGTGGACTTCTTCAGGTATGGGTAAATCAAAGTCGAATTACAATTGAGTTAGATAATGGAACACTCAAGGAACTAGGAAAGGCACAGACTCCTGGTCCTTCCAGGGGTACACATGAAGTTGACCATGCTGTTCTTGTCCAAAGCTATGTGATGCGGAGGAATGGTGATCTCAATAAAGAAGTCAAGGACTCAACGGAACTCCCTTCTTTTCCAAAGGCCAGAGGGAGGCAGCAACCAAAGACAGATCAATTACTGAAGACTACCTATGCTGGAGGCCAAAAGAACGTGCGAAGCAGAATGACTCAGCCATTGAAACAATTGTGGGTGCGAAAAGGCGAGCGGCCTATTGCAGTCAAGTCACAACAACTATCTCAACTTCCTGTTAGTAATCAACGACATGATACTAGTAAGAGGACTTCCAAACCTTCTTTTCAGGAAGTGAAATTTATCTGGGTACCCAAGAAGTCGCTGAAGGCTGGCCCACAATCAAGACAAATTTGGGTGCCTAAGGCTTGCTTGCGGGCTCAACTAGTCACGCACGAATCACATCATACACGACAGGGTTCACTCACTCAAGGAGCCGTTACCCACTCTTGTTTAATACGCACAAACACACAGTCCCGCAGAAGCACGAACAGACTCACTTGTAAATGGGTCCCAAAAACGCCTCATTCCCAAGCAGACATACTCATAAAGCCCTCCAGAGTCTCCACTAAACCAAAACCGAAAGCCATCCATTATGTTTGGCAGCCTAAAACTTGTAAGAAAACCCCCGAACCCCATGTGTAAATTCATCCTCACTTGCTAACTACATCACTCATACACTGCATCTTTCCATCTAGCTCATAGGACTATCCATTCATTAACTACACACACAATCATCGAGCACTCACTGACCCACTAACCCATAACTCACCTCATGATAATGTTGTAACGGGGACAAAAAGTGTTCTATCTTGTCCATTACAATATTAACGCATGATTCTATATTCTCACAGAACCAGCAAGCAAGCAATAACAATGGAAGAAGCAGGAGGCACCAGTTCCCAGGCAGGGTCTAGCGCACAGATTGTGGACATTGAAACCCTCCTCCTTGAACCACCACTCACCGAGAGGCCTCAAGAACTTCAAGCGGTGCATGTGCTCCCTATTCAGGACCCTCCTCAGGGACACACTTCTCAAGTGGGGAAACACGCTCATTGGTTTAGTGATGTCGCAGGGCCATTGGGTGATGGCACCTACTTCTGGGAAGCAGAAATTGAGTTCAATGGAAAATGGGGATGCTGCCATTTCTTCACTCGCGAATTTGAGAACTATCAGAATGCAGAAGTAATGCAATCGGTATGGACCAAAGCGGGCTTGGATAGCTATTTCAGGGCACATTTGCCTAAGCCAGATTTCTTATGCTGCTCCTATTTTATCAGTACCATCACTCCTAGCAGGGCCAAGGGAGGCGATAGTACTTTTGTGCTGCCCTCACTATTGCCAGGCCACAAACTCAAGAGATTCAAACTGACCCTCAATTTGGTACGGGAAGCATTGAACATGCAAGGTATGCATATTCCCACTGAGAAAGAAACGTTGGTCCCAGGCAGGATGAAGCATAAGGATCTCAATAAATTGAAGGACATGGTAGCAATGAAACCTACCATTGCTCTCCACCTACGAACGATCATGCAGCATTTTGCTTTTCCCGCCCAAGAACGCTTCACTATGCCACCAAAAAAGATATGGTTTAGCTTGTACCTAGCGGAGACAGAGAATCTCACCATCAATATACCACACTGGATCATCGATCAAATACACCTAGCCCATCAACGGTGGAATAAGAAACAAAAAAATGTACTTCATGGATGCTATGCTCTCACAAGAATAATTTACAGTGCTTAGCGTACGACGTGCCCATTCAAAGAGCACTAGTATGGTCCAGGGCCCAAGAGTTCCAAAGACGGCTATCAATGGTGGATCCTCCATCGAAGAACATGAGAGGGGGAGTTCAATTACCATGTGCGCAAGCCAGGGGAGCCACCACCACCCCAGAAGTTACCCCTCCACAAACGAGGCATGTCCGACCATTTACCATTCGCCTACCCAGACCAAGTGCAGAAGGACCCAACCTGGTGTTCCCTCCGATTCCATCGGACTTGGAGTTCCCACAGGGTTACACCCTTGCTGATTTGACAGATGAAGAAATTGCCCGTTTGATCAATGAGTGTAATCTGGAGACAGAAGCAGAGCAGACGCAAGGACCACAACCTACTACTACAACTTCAGCCCCGACCCAACCGGGAGTAGTCGAAGTAGAAGAGGATGAAGAAGAGACAGAAGAAGAAGAGGCAAACGAGGAGTATGATCAGGAATATGACGAACTTTCAGAACTAACAAGTGCCCCGGCATACTCGGCCCAAATAAAAAGGTTATACGAAACTATGAAGCGAGTCCAAGAACAACACAAACTGTCGCTCAAGACAGGAAAGATGATCATGAGCCAAATGTTAGCCGAGGAAGGCATGGATGACATGTTTATTGAATCGATGAACCTGCACGCAGACGCAGTAGGCTTAGATGAGGCTGTTCATGCAGCCATGACTTATATTCATCGATTTGAGAAACGAGTGCCTACTTGCCCCATGCGATCCGGCAAACAAATCCACATCAATCTATCAGAACCAGGAGGTAACACACAAACAGAAGCACATCAGGCGGAACCACTCTCACCCTCCACCTCACCTCTCACTACACAAGTCACCTCACCACCTGGCACTACCATGCCTATTTCTGCCATTACCACAGTCGTCATGGGAATTCCTCTCTCTCCCAGCATCCAATCCGGAGGAGTTACCATGCCCACTTTCACAACACTCTTCACAAATATCACATCTACCCCACCCACTGTTCCCATCTACACAGTCACACACACGTTCGACACAATGGAAACATCACCAGCCACAGCACCAGTCCCACCCCCCACGCAGCCTCAATCTCCCATACCCCCTCCACCTACCTCACCACTTGACTCCACAGCATTCACAACTCCCTTCCCCTTCCCCATTCCCCTTGCATCTTCATCTTTCCCTGCATCGTTTAATGTAAATAGTATATTCATGGCATTACATCAATGTGTGTATCAACTTCAGAGTGAGTATCATGCTCTCGAAGACCGTCATCATCAACTAACTACGAATCATCAACAACTACAGAGACGGATTACAATTATAGAAGAAGAAAATGCAGACCTCAATCAAGCGTTACACCACACTCGAGCAAGCTCATCAAACCCTCCTGGAGTCACCCCAACCATCAGAAGCGCCAGGTGTCAAACAACTCGAAGCCTTACTGGAGGTCTACCAAATAGATAATCTGAGAGTCCGACGAAATTTGACTCTACTCAGAAAACACATGGCTACAACCCTTGAAGAAAACAAGCGTCTGCAGAAGCAAAATGAAGAAAACCTGGAAGCTGCCATGGAAGGCTCTCCCCATGAAATCGACCCAGAACAATTCAAAGCAGTTCCCTCAGAAACAATAAAAACAATCTTGGAAAGCTATGCCGATCTATTAGAAGCACATGACGATTTGGAAAAGGAACGGGATGAGCTACGTCGCCAGCTCAGGGAACAGGAGGCACAACCCAAAGTCATAGAAACAACCTCGACTTCAGCGGAAGTAAAGGCATTAACAGAGCAGGTGGCGGAACTGCAGAAGAAGTTACTGGAATATGAAAGACAGCCCTCTCCAGTTGTAGAACCAGAGCCAGATGAATTGGTACCCATTGAGGTGGACGAAACGTATGAGGAACCATATGTTCCTATGCCGATGCCAGGTGGTCAGCAAACCTCAGAAGGAATGGACACCTTGGAAGTCGAAGTACCCGAATGGCTCCAGACACTAGAAACAACAACGACAACCCATGAAGATCGAGTGGCAATCCAAATCCAATCAATGGCCAAATTAGAAGACACCATCATAAAGTCGGAGTATTTCCGCAGTATGTCTCATCATAGATGGATCGGCACCAACGACGATCAGTATGTGCCATACTGTGTACTCCTGGAAGATTACAACGCAGAGATCCAACGACGATGTGGCAAGGCTCCAATTTTCGCCACACAATTTGGGCCCGATGATATCCCAGAGAGTGCTAAAAAAGGATCCATTCATCAACCCACTTGGAGGATCCGTCTTCTCGAGACCTACCCAGAGATGGTTCGTACTTGGACTAACATGCCACTCTTTATTAAATACAATCCCTGTTATGTTCGAGTCTTCCGTAGACGCACCTGGCCCGAGTTTACCATTGCTGCCAAGAACATCAAAGGCTGTGCAAAGTGGTTAAATTATGTTTATCTAGCATCTCCACAAGGACCTCCCACTGTTAATTATATGATTTCTACCATCCGTCACTGGAGCATTCGACTACGGAATAACCCCGATGTGATGGCCCAAATGTGCATGAAAATCTTTGAATTAATGTTGATCACATTCAGGACATTCAAGAACATTAAAGACCCCCACTTCTCAGGAGTTGGCTTCCTTACAGGCAACCAAGATCTGGTATATGACATGAGCACCACCCCATCAATAGAGGTAATATATGCTTGGCACGCCAGAATCAAGTACCTCCCAGCTTGCTTTAAACAAACATTCGAGGAGATGTTCGTAACAGGATTCTGGGAATATCACTCAGAAATATTTGTACCCAAGCCCTCACATCTCCTCCACTTATTTGCTGTGGAAAGAACCATCCATTCAGAACAATTGCGGGTGCCACATCCAGACGTCCCAGGACCAGTGAATTGGGATGCATTGTTAACAGACCTAGCACGGGGGCTACGATTAGAAGAACACCACCTCGCTTCCAATGTTGTTCAATATTATGTCCAACGCACAACTAGACAAGGGTCTGTCAGAGACGACAAACGCAAGAGAGGGGGGGGGTGTTGGCAGTAGTCAAGGAACTGAAGGATTCGCAAGACAAGGAAGCCTACGAAGGGAGTCGGAGCGAAGAGAAAGCACAAGCAGACACAGTAGTCAAAGAAGATCTGGCAAGTAGGCCATTTAAAATTTTCAGGCATCAAAGAGTTGGGCACACAAGAAGAAGGAGCAAGTAGGGAGCTCCAGGAAATGTATGTCAAAATGTTAGAAGAAATCCCTACAGAAATAGTGATTTTCACCACTAAAAACCATTGTAAATACCATTTCATATTTTTGTAGCTCCATTTTGTGCAAGCCAAGGAGTCCTTGAGCTTGAGGAGCTTTAGAAGTACCTACCTATCAGTTTTCACATTTTTTAGACTCTGTTTGAACCTCCAAATGAGAACCTAATTTTTAACTAGGCCGGACACTAGGTCTGGACAAGGCCAAAACCTAGTCAAAAACTATAAATAGAGCTAGAGAGCTCATTTTTGAGGTTAGCTTGTAATTGATTTAAACTTGTATGAGCATTTTGGAAGTAATCTAAAGAACTCCATTGCTTCTCTCTCTTTGTCTCACCTTGTCTGCACGTGTGTGTGTATGTGTGTGCATGTTTGTGTGCTTCTCACTCACGCACTTGTGCCTTCACTTGCTCGAGGTCATCATACCATTCTCACATCTTCCCGGATTGACATTAAAGGAGGTGCTACTCATCACTGAGCTATAGGCTGGAATGGTTCTTGCAGAAGCCTCTACATAAAAAACGGAGTCTGCTAATCTTGTGCAGGAAGAAGAATGGGCATTTACTACTGTTTGCAGTTTTGACCCATCTTCTCATGATCAATGCATGTCTGCAGTAGACTCAAATGTTTGGTATTTTGACAGTGGAGCAACCAAACATATTACCTCGCAGCGCACTTTCTTCTCTTCACTCGAGCCTGCCCCTACAGGGAATACTGTTACATGCGCCAACAACTCCTCTTATCCTGTTATGGGAGTTGGTAAGATCATTTTGACTACTGCTCATGGTAGTTCTTTCACTTTGTGAGATGCTTTATTTGTGCCAGGGATCAAGAAGAACCTGTTATCAGTTTCTGCATTAGCCAAGATTGGCTTGGTTGTGAAATTTGTTGATGACAGGTGTACAGTTCATGATTTGTCAAATGACGATGTGATTATTGCTTCTGACATTTTATGTTGTGGGTTGTATAAGCTCATAGACTATGAAAGATTTGGAAATGATTTGGCATGTGCAGTAAATGATTCTCAGGCTCTGTCAGATGCAAAGCTTTGGCATGCACGCTTTGGTCATCTGAATTTTGCTAGTCTGCTACGCCTGCAGAAATCTGAAATGGTGTCCTCTTTGCCCAAACTTGAGGCACTTGGAAAACATGTTTGTGAAGGCTATATTTTGGGCAAAATGCAGCGTTCGTCCTTTCCAAAAGATGGTTCAGTTCGGGCTACTCAGAAATTGCAGCTTGTACATAGTGATGTCTATGGTCCTATGCAAACACCTTCTTTTGGGAATTATCTCTACTTCGTGACTTTCATCGATGATTTTTCCAGGCATGCATGGGTATATCCGTTGAAGGCAAAGTCTGAAGTGTTCATGTGCTTCAAACAGTTTTTGGTTTTGGCTGAAAATCTGTCAGCATGTAAAATGGGCACCCTCCGTTCAGATCGAGGGGGGGAATATATGTCTTCTGATTTTAATGCATTTCTGGCTGAACATGGGATAAAACACTAGTGTATAGTGCCGTATACACCTCAATAGAATGGAGTTGCTGAACGGAAGAACAGGTCTCTCATGGAGATGGCGAGGTGTATGGTCAAGAGTCAGGCTTTACCTCATAGTTTCTAGCTTGAGGCTGTCATGTGTGCAACATATGTACTGAACAAGTATCCCACTAAAACACTGTAGCCTATCACTCCATATGAGGTTTGGCATGACCGCAAGCCATCTGTTGCTCATCTTCGTGTTTTTGGTTGTTTGACATATGCATTAGTGCCTGAACAACATCACAGAAAATTGGATGATAAAGTAGTAAAATGTATTTTTGTTGGGTACAATTCTGAAAGTAAAGGCTATCGTCTGTATCATCCACAGACTAAACACATTCTGGTTAGCCGTGATGTTGTTTTTGTGGAAGATGCTATTCAGCCATTGCTTTCATGTACTAAGGAGACATCTGTTAGCTCCAAAGACATGTATGATACTTTGATGCCTCTTTTTACAGGTGGACAGTGTAGTGCTGGTCCTAATGAGGCAACTTCTCAACCTTTGCAGGTTTCGTATGATGATGCAAATCATTCCATTTCTGATGCAGATTTACATGATGCACTTATTGATGAGAGAGCTGATATTGAGCAGGCAAAAACTATGCCAAAATGGCTGGTGCAGACTTTTCGTGACAACAAATTAGATGCACCTTTGTCATATCGTACTCGTTCAGGCTCTCATAGTGCCTCCTTTGCATCATATTGCTATGATATGGCTGCATCTAGTCTCTGTGATGAGAATGAGCCCGTTTCTTTTGATGAAGCACAAAATTCAGAAAATTGGATGGCTGCTATGCAATCTGAATATGATGCAATAATGAAGAATAATACTTGGTCTTTATGTGACTTGCCTCCTGTCAAGAAGGCCATTGGCACTAAGTGGGTATACAAGCTGAAGCGTAGACCTGATGGTATAGTTGATAGGTATAAGGCTAGGCTTGTTGCAAAGGGTTATGCACAAGAAATAGGCATTGATTTTGATGAGACCTTTGCACCTACATGTCGTATGACTATTGTTCGGAGCATCTGTGCACTTGCAGCCCATCATGGTTGGAATTTATATCAGTTGGACATTAATACTGCATTTCTGAATGGTGACTTGCATGAAGAAGTGTATGTTTTTTAGCCCCGTGGCTTTGTGCAAAAAGGGCATGAGAGCCAGGTGTGCAGGTTAAAGAGGGCGTTATATGGTTTAAGGCAAGCACCATGTGCTTGGTATGAAAAGATACATGCCTATCTTATTGCACATGGTTTTGAGAACATTCCAACTGAAAGCACCTTATATGTTAAGCGTGCTAATGATGTACTTCTGATCATTGTGGTTTATGTTGATGACATGCTGCTCACTGGTCCTCATGAGAAGCATATTGCTGATTTTAAGGCTGATTTGCATGCCTCATTTGAGATATCTGATTTGGGGCATTTGCATCATTATTTGGGCATTCAGTTTATGCACGTTGATGGTGGAATGGCTTTGTGTCAAACAAAATATATTGACACATTATTGCAGCATTTTGGCTTTGAAGACTGTAAGCCTATTCCCACTCCTATGGAGATAGGTTTACGATTGAGTCTTCATGATGCTGGAGATGCATTTGATGTTGTTCTCTATCAGCAAGCTATTGAATGCTTGATTTACTTATACATTACTCGGCCAGATATTCAGTTTGCTGTCTCACAGATGAGCAGGTTTATGCATTGCCCAAGAGTCAAGCATTGGCAGGCGGTTAAGCGCATCTTTCGCTACTTGAGTGGTACTCGACTACTTGGGTTGTTTTATCCCAAGGGGGGATCACTACCGCCAGATTTGCATGCTTTTTCTGACTCTGATTGGACTGGTTGCTATGACACTCGTGTGTCCACTAGTGGCTTTTGCTTCATGCTTGGTAGCTCATGTATATCTTGGTTGAGCAAGAAGCAGCCTACTGTGGCCACTTCCAGTTGTGAGGCTGAGTATAGGGAAGCTTTCACAGCGACTGTTGAGTGTGTGTGGCTCAGACGCCTTATGGCTGATTTGGGTGTTGGTCAGTCTTCTGCCACCACCATCTTAACTGACAGTCAGAGCGCATTGGAAGTTGCGAGGAACCCTGTGTTCCATGCTCGCACTAAGCACATTGAGGTGCATTATCATTATGTCAGGGAGAGGTTCTCTGTTGGGGAGATCAACTTGGCATATGTGCCCATGCAGGAGAACATTGCAGACCTTTTCACAAAGGCTCTGTCTAGGGAGAAGTTTGAAGCTTTCCGCAAAGCTTTGGGCTTACTTCCTTTCGTGGAGTGATTTCCACATAGCTTGGCACTTCCTTATACATGGGTGCAAGCTCCTTGTTCACCACATCACTCCTAGGGGGGATTTGTTGATATATTTAGGTAGTGATGTGTGTGAACACTCTAGGACCGTCGGGGCACTTTTTTCCCTCTTTAGGAGGTTTTTTTCCCCCGGCTTGTATATACGCCTATTGCCCTAACGGACTACTTATCTTTGTACATTCTCTAGTAATACATTCAATATTGTGTGTTGCGTTCCAAGCTTCTTCTTCTTCCTTGTGCTGTTCGCGTGCTTCTGCAGACGTCTAACTCCAACACTAACGACTGGAAGTGGATTGTTGGGATAAGATAGAACGACTCTATTTGGTTCCCCATCACAGACATCTCGAGGGTGGAGCAAGAGAACCTCCAAAGAGAGAAGAGGTTCTAGAATAAAGGCTTTTGTAAGTGGAAGTAGCTTTGATACCAAGATAAAAGGAATTGGATCAAGTTCGAGCACATTGATCCACATCGTAAAGTGGATTTTCACTACTAGTTTTTGTTAGACTTAGAATCAACGCTTGGGACATCTCTAAGTCCCATCTCATACTAGGCCAAGATCTTCATCGTTTGGAAAGTCTGAGTTGGAAATATGGCAATAAGATGGAGGACATCCTGATAATCAAAAGAAACCTAGATGTTCATCCCTCTCTTAAGAAGAAGAGGCATGTGAAATAGACATGGATCAGATGGAAAATCAATTTCAAGGACTTATGACACCCGCTTATTGAAAACAAAAAAACATTGTTAATGTGGTAGATTCTTCAAGGGGGATATGGATCAATGTCAAAGCCAGTAAAGTTTGTGGTGTTCCCCCTTGGTGCAAATGTTCCATGAGTAGAGGGGACTAACTAGCTCCTTTTTTGGCCTAATTAGGTCAACTAGAAGCATGCTCTTCTTGAGAAAGTGATCGGATGCTCTTCTTGGAAGGAAAGGTGTGGGATCAACTTCGACAATCAATAAAAAAAGTGATCTATTGAGGAATCCATTGGTTGTTTAGGTAGAAGGATCAATGATTGTAAGAATTCCTCCCCCTTTTAGACACCATAAGGTGTTCATTTTTGAGAACAACAAACTTAAAAACAAGTGGGTTCCCTATCAAAAAGACAAAAAGGTTATCAACCTTCTTTGTAATGCTCCCTAATCTTCTTGTACTTTTCCCCTTGTTTATAATTTAAAGCTTGTTTTCCAAAAAAAAGTAGGATATCCTTCTACCAACTCAAAGTAGAAATCCTTAAAATGCTTAAAAAAGTAAGATATTCAAAGAAAATGGCTTGATTATTATCATATTTGAATTTTTGGCATGAGATGTAGAGGTTGATTTCTACTTTTGCGCACAAAGACTAAAGGATTTTAATTATTAAAGCATGTAAAAAAAAAAGAAAAATGTGAGATTTTCAATAATTTGTAAATCGTGCTACTTTTCTTTCTCTCTCTCTCTATATATATAGTTAGTTTGTTAGTTAGTTAAAGAGGAAGATCGTTCGAAACCTAATCTCTCTTGTTTGAATTGATTGAAAGAACGATTTTGTAAGTGAGTCAACATAGTACCCATGGGACTCCCTTGTATCCCACAAATTAAGGGTTAGACTCCGTGAAGGCAATACTTAGGAAGGACTCCCCAAAGGCAATTGGTTTAATTTTGCCTGAAGACAAATACACTGACCTGGGCCCACAATTGTTCCGCCTTGAAGTTGTTGAGGTTTTCGTCTCTTGAGGGGGGAGAGAGAACTTGCTACCTTTTGTTTTACACCCAAACCCCCATCTACTACAAAACAAGAATTAAACAAAGTTACAACTCAGTTAAACTCGCTAAAGCCATGACATGTCCAACCCAAAAGTTGAAAATTGAACATTGGACCTCCGCCTCAAGATGCAAGGGCATACCTGCTGCTCCTTTATTACCCCGGCAAGTATCTAAATCGGCGAGGACTTGCCGCAAATTTATTGGGACCCAGAAAAGTTTTCAGTCAATCAATTCCTGAATCTTGACCGGGCGAAGAGTGGAAATGGCATGCGGCCGCCGGCCTCCTGACTCCTGAGTCCTCGTCCTGGATAATTTCCTTGAAATTGTTGGTCACGTCTTTGACGGCTGCTCACTGATTGTCATTCTTTGACTGATTCGCTTGCTAGGAAGTTCTAAGCATGCTCCACTTGCTTACGACTGCAAGGAACTTTAAGGATTGCCTGCATGGACGCCACCCTACATGATCATATGATGAAATCTGTTAAGGAGATTGTTGTTGCGTGGATTGCTGGGAGACAGATCGATTTTGGATCAGTCTCTGTGGAATTGATTGGTATAGTTAATTCTTCCATTAGATTGCGGGTCGATGACAAAATTATACAGATTGTTGTTCCTTCTACTTTCCAGCTTCATGGTTGCGCCTCCTCTTCCACCCTTTTAAAAGGTGAAGTCTTTCTTGTTACATGCGTTGACTGCACTTCGGATGAACTTTTCGGGAACACCCTACAAATGCTGAACGAAAGGCTTGAGCGTGTAACTATCGAACCTGATTCTTTATCTAACGTCCTAGACTGCCTACTTCTGGCTTTGCAAAAATATCAAAAAGCACAGGCATATATGAAAGAGGGAAGCCCAAGCATACAGTTTGAAAGAGTAAACAATCTTACGGAGGAAAGAGTTGCCCAGTCACATGATGTTCCTGACAGCAATGATGATTGCTCTTCAACCAGGGTGGATGACTGGGATATAGAAGATGAT
Organism: Ceratopteris richardii; assembly: GCA_020310875.1. Lineage (NCBI taxonomy): Eukaryota > Viridiplantae > Streptophyta > Polypodiopsida > Polypodiales > Pteridaceae > Ceratopteris > Ceratopteris richardii. Next base: position 105,445,627 of record CM035416.1, on the reverse strand, counting down.
TTCTGTGAATTCCCAGCACGTGAGGATGTAGAGAGTGTTGCACAAATACAGGATATTAATGCTGGTTTTCTCTATGCCATGGCTGAAGAAGCAAAATTGCAGTGTGATTTGGTAAGAGAGATGGTTAAAACACAGAAAACATTCCAAAACACTTCGGAACAGATAATCTCTTTACAGTGGTGCGATGTCATAACAGACCCTAAAGCACTCACAGTATATTTGCTCATCCATGTTGGTGGGATTGTTCATGATGACAATCTAGCATCTGCTATTGGAGTTTCTGTGAATTCTCCACTTAAGATACTGCTGCAATTCGATAAGAACATATGGATGCAGAAGAAGAAGGGGCTGCTAAGGCCTTTGAGAGGAGAATGTAAAGTTACTCAAGATCCTCAAGCAAGCTTAAATGACCACAATGAAGAATCTGTTGAAATAGGGCACACCAGGGGCTATGGAAGTAGGGTGCTCTTGCCAAATCTGGTCCATGTTTATTTTCGGTTTCTTGCAAACGATATCACTTCATTAGAATGGGCCTCAGAAAATAAAAAACTCTATGAGGAGCTACACTATTTTACTTCTATGGAGAATACTTTTCTTGGCCTTTTATGCTTTCTTTCTGCTAGGATCCAAACACTCCAAGATTGGTGTCCAGTGTGTTGGAGCTCATTGCCATATACTATCTGTAAATTACGCACTTGTGATAAAGAATTGTGGTAAAGTTTTGTTTCCCTCTGATGTTTGAGATGTTTTTCTTACCGTTCAAGATTTTTCCCATATGGATTACTTTTGTTTAGGAAAGAAAAAAGTTATTGCAAGTTTATTCTTATATACGTTTATGAGAGAAATCTCATAAACTTGAGCCCAGGTTGGCTATAAGTAGTGAAACATATCACTTGTATGTAGACACATAGGCAATGATGCACTGACACCTTCACTACTGTAGACTGTATGCAGTATGTACTATGACCTTTAGTTTTTTTCGAATTTTGTGGCTTTCAATGTTTCAGGTGTGATACACAAAGGTTTCATGGTACTATCATTATTATGCTACACGATTTTGACTACTTCTCACATGATAGGCAGCTTTTATGATTTGCTTTAGCCCGGCCACCTTCTCTCCTTCCCCCTCAAAAATAACAACCACCCATCAAAAAAGGAAAAGAGACAGCTCCAATTCACAGTGAAAGTGAATTTAGGTCAAACTATGGCTACTTTTTGACATTCAAATTAGCAAACATTGTTTTTTCTTCGTTGGAGATATATTTGGTTTTCTAACTTAACTTCCATGAATAGAAAAATTTCGAGACAAATTTCATTCGTACATTGTACAAATCACCATCAACAGTATCCTACTTAGATATTTACATAAGCATAACCATATGAATAGCGTAGACACCTATAATGCTGTCAAGGTAAAAACAAAAGAAAAAACTCTCATACATATAGAATTCGAAGCATAGGTATTTTATCTGTAGGATTAGTTGTGTGGTGAGCCATCGTGTGGATGACTTAGGCACCTAGAGTGCTATGAAAGCGAGAACAAAAGACATAGAATCAAATATATTTAGAGCTATAAGCATAGTAGTTTGCATATGGGATTATTTGTATCATAAACTCTGATTTTGCTCTGAAAAAAGCAAAATCTATTTTGCATCAGTTCATAATGTGAACATACACATGTAGCTTGAGGTATACATAATTAAATACGTACATATACATGCACATGTACATACTAAGGTATTTTATACATATAAAGAGAGAGAGTGTGTGTGTGTCTATCTAATATATATATATATATATATATATATATATATATATATATATATATATATATATATATATATATATATATATATATATATATATATATATATATATATATATATATATATATATATATATATATATATAATATATGTATACATACATGTATACATATATATGTATATATATATATATAT
>CM035416.1:105423784-105433666 GCA_020310875.1 Ceratopteris richardii | reverse complement strand
TATGTGTGTGTGTGTGTGTGCGTGTGTATATATGTGTGTGTGTATACACACACAGACGTACACACACATATATAGGTTTGTATGTATGTGTTGTGTGTGTGTATATATATATATATATATATATATATATATATATATATATATATATATATATATATATATATATATATATATATATATATATATATATATATATATATATATATATATATATATATATATATATGTGTGTGTGTGTGTGTTTGTGTGTGTTTTTGTGTGTGTGTACACACACACATACATACATACATAAATACATACATACATACATACATACATACATATATACATACTTATATACATACGTATGCATATATATATATATATATATATATATATATATATATATATATATATATATATATATATATATGTGTGTGTGTGTGTGTGTGTGTGTGTGTTTTTGTGTGTGTGTACACACACACATACATACATACATAAATACATACATACATACATACATACATACATACATACATATATACATACTTATATACATACGTATGCAAGCACACACGTATGTACGTACGCACGCACAAACGTACGCATGTAGGTACGTAGTGCGTGCGTGTACGCAGGCACGCATGTACGCAGGCACACACGCATGTACGCACTCACGCATGTACGCACTCACGCATTTATGCATGTACGCACGCATGCATGTACGCACGCATGCATGCACTTATGTACGCAGGCACGCACGCACCTATGTACGCACGCACGTACGCACGCACGCACGCACGTACGCACGCACGTACGCATGCACGCACGCACACACGTATGGTACGCACACACGTATGTAGCCAGGTAGGTATGTATGTATGTATGTATGTATGTGTGTGTGAAATGTGTGCATGTTCATATACAACGGGTGAGGTCGTTTATTCCGTTGAGTAGGAAGATATTTGTAATAAGATTTGTTTGGAGAAGAAGGTTGGAGCTTGCTGTTGTTTTACAACAATATCAGGTTCGTATATCTCTTAATGCTTTATTATATTGGAAGTTTGTATTAATTCTAAACATTGAAAAAGGTGGATTGATAAATCACACATATATTACAATGCATTGCTGCTCTAAGATATTATCTTCAGTCAGTCTAATGCCAAGTGGAGGTGTGAGAGATCTTGTGATTGGTGGTAAGCTCGTTTTTTAGCGTTTATGGGCATCTTATTTATCATGCAGAATGAAAACATTTATGTGGAGGATGTTTGTTGGCCATTCACTCTATACAGCATGTTGGATAAGATTGTGTTCTTTGTACGAACATATTAATTCCCAATGAAATTTGTACCATGCTCAACTACACAAAGATTGGTGCCTGCTGGCTGCATATTGGTGGATGGGGAGTAATATAAAACACTTGGGTATGTGCCCTAACGTGGACTTCAGCACTCCTGGCAATAAGTGATGGGGATGCAAGAAGTGATGGAGATAAAGCTAAGTTGCATAGAGTAGGTATGTATAGAATAGCTGGATGGAAAATATTCGTTCTCACGGCAAAGTCTTCTTCTAGAGAGCTGTTCTTGTTGGAATGAAGACATGCACTTTCTTATCTAGCCTTAGTCCTGATCATTTGAAGTTGAGGGGGAACTGCAGCTGAGTGCCACAAGCTAGTCCCGTGCATATGACTTTAGACATCTACACTACCTGGATAAGGGTGTTGTGTGGATTATCTGACCAACTGTTAATATGGTTTTGTGGCATATTTGAGTTCTAGAAATGCCCTCATTTTTGTGAAAAAGAATATGTTTACAAAAGGTCTGGCCAAGTAGCGTCTGCACGACCCTAGAACTAGGGATTATCTTCTCTAGCTTACAGTTCATATTCTTTGATAGTTGTTATGAATCGTACCGCTCCCTTTCTGGGGCTATGCGCTCTTGTATATAATCAGAGAAAAAGAAGCAAATTTTCCGTTAGAAAAGGTGTGTATATTTAATTTTCATTTCTGTTTTATTTTTACCAAGTCTGCTTTTATTTGTATTTATTTTTCTGTTTTCTTTTGTTGGTGCCATTCTTAATGTACTCTTGTTTGTATAGGATTTGTGTGCTTCTTAAGATACAGTTCATATGTTCAGAATCCAGATGCTTCTGAGTCTGAAGTTAAGTTTAAGATCGGGGATTATTTAACTCTTTCAATATCAGTTTCAGTTATTTGAATAATGAAACATCACAACTTGTTGAAGGGCAGCAGTTCAGGTGATCAAGTTTTTGATTTGTGATAATCATATTATAAGTTTTTGTTTTTCCTGGAACGAAGATACTGAAAGCAATGGAATCGTTATTTTCTGAAGCTTTTGTGCTGATAATAAATTGCTTCAATGGAGCAGATAGACTTAAAACATACATGGAAAATAGAATTTTTGAAGTATGATTACTGTAAAGACTAAGCTGGATGTGTTCGTTCGATTGATGTGTGCAGTCTTTTTACATTTGAGGAGTTGGGTGTGGGAGCACCAGTCTTGCAGGAAGTACAAGCTTCTCCAGAGATCATAGACTTTGAGGTTTCACTTGCAATAGCTGCTGCAAGGAGCTGTAGGGATGTGTTTGAACCGTTTCCCTCATTTTTACTTGAAAAGGAGGAGATTCGAGACCGTAATGGTTTTTTTAGCAAAATACAAACTAGAGAATCTAAGGTCTCTGTACTTTCTCTAAAAAGGCACGTGCATATGCCAGGATCTGCAAGTTTACATCCAAACAAGAACATGGACATTCTTCATGCTGTTCTTTCAACAATACCACCTATTGAGACTATGCAAAAGTGTCTCAATGAAGTTAGCTTACGAGTTACCTTGAACAATCTATGGGAGAAGGAGTTGGATATGGAGAAACATGTGAATTCTCGAGAACAACCATATTCTTGGTTGAAACTCCAGTCTTTACCATACAGTGTTTTGCAGTATGTTTTGTCTACTAGCAGGTTGAAATTGCATCCTCTGGATGCCAGTCAGCGGTTACCTTTTTTTGTATCACATTATCAATTTGCTGTGTTGCATGATACCCCCGAGAAAGAGGCTTATTTCAAGTCACAATTACAACAGAAAAAAGGATCTATCTTTGCATTTCATGGAAGCTCCGCAGATAATTGGTACTCAATTTTGAGGTTAGCTACTGACCTGTGCTTTAATTGATGGATGGAAGATTTTTCAATCTCTGGATGTTATATAGTACATACATCTGCCATACGCATGCCATAGAGTAAATCAGATTAGTTAATATTTCAAACTGTAGCATTTAGAATCCTTAGCATTGCAGTTTACAATGCAACCGTATGACCCATTTACAATAGAAATCTAGCTAAGTTTGTTGGCTTCAAGGATTGTACTGCTCGCTGCCGTGCCTGTCTCTCCCCCATCTCTGCGACCTGCTGCCCCCACTCTCCCTCATCTGGCTCGCTGCCTCCCAACCCCCCTGCACCTGCACCTCCTCCTCCCTCTTCCTGCCGCAGCTCCTTCCCCCATCTCCCCTTCCACAAGCATCAGCTGCCCTCTCATCCCTTTGCCTGCACCCTCCCCCCCAACCCTGCTGCCCCCCCCCCCCCCCCCCCCCCCCCCCCTCTTGCTGTCTCATTCTTCGTCCTCCTTGTGGTCAGCTCCTCTTCATCCGTTGTGACTGGGTGGAGCTGAAGGTCTATTTCTCCACAGGAAGATTCGGGGCTAGCGGCCTCCTCTCAGCCTTTGTCAACGCCTTTTTTCTTGCTTGTCACAGCTGACACGAATGGCATCGGAGTCCACCCCCTTAAGGGACTCTTTTGAAGCCCCCTCACCCACAACCACTCCGCCCATTCCACTCTCCCTTACCGATGAGGGAAGAGCGCATTTATTCAGAGAAGTTGAGCACCTTTGGGCTTCTTTAGTCTTTTGCAAGCTCATTGGTTCGTGCCCCAGCCGTGGCGAACTCTGAGAGCTCCTTCAGAGCAGCTTGCTTGCCGAAGTTGGCGAGCGAGTTGGTATCCAGACCTTGGGTTGCAGCTATTATTAGGTGGAGCTTGAGACTCTAGAGGCAGTGATCGTTTTATTGCAGATTGCAACTTGCACTTACGTTTGTCTGTAGGTACATGGCTTTGATCACTCGACACCCACTTCTTTAGCATTCATCCCTCGGGAAGCACGTCGCTTTCCTGTGACTGCCTGCTTTCCTGGCATTCGTCGCAAGTATCTGCCTCTGCTTCTTCAGATTTGTGGATCGCTTGGCACCATTTTAGAGATTCCACGGTTGGCAGCTTCGGTTGTGGCCAAGGCTGTGGGCCTTCCATCTATGAGGATCCTCATTTCTGACCCTACAAAGTTACTGTCAGTGATTGAGCTTCCACTCCTTTTAGGTGATTGGTTGACTCAGAGGGTTGAGTCCTCTGGCCTTTCGAATCAGTGTTTGGCTTGTTGCAAGGTTGGTCACCTTGCGAAGGCATGCCCCTCGAGGGGGTGTTTGACTAGACATCGTTCTCAGCATCGTTCTCTGCAGGTGGCACTCAACCCCCCTTGCATACACCCTGTCCTTCTTCCCCCGCTCCAGCTCCCATGGGCTCGTCGCCCCCATTAGAGGTTGGGGGTTGATGTTTCCACGTTCCCACGGCTGCTCCGGTTGACCCATCCTTGTCTTCCGCTGGATGGAGGCGGCCTGGGCGGTGGAAATAGATGGGTTGGCAGCACCATCCGACGGCTCGACAAGTTTTTGTCCCCATGGGGAATCGATTCAGTGCCCTTCAAGAGCATTTACCTACCGCTCCTGACACAGAGTGGGAGCAAGAACCCACCGCTTCTGATTCCGGTCCTTCAACATCTTTTCCCAGGTCCTCTTCCGCTCCACGGTCCCATCGACCACATGGTGTTACACTCCATTGTTCTCGGCGACCATTCGATAATGATTTCTTGGTGAGTCTGGCAATAGGAGGAACGTTCGTCTCCGAGACTCCTTATCTCAGTTTACACTTCTCCTTTGACTTTTAATCCACATGGACTGGTGAGCTTTGATTATCACTTGTGGGGAGAGAGTTTCCGTTATGAGTTCTCGAGTTTCTTCGGAGTTGAGGAGGACTCTGTCTCCTCTCCCATTTGGGTCCATGCACTGGCTCTCGCTTCTCATAGCCAGACTCCTTTGGAGGAGGCGGTTGCCTTTTCTTTCTCCCTGTGTGGAGCCTTGAAGCCTTAAGCCTCACTAGGCTCTGAAGCAGGTGTTACCCTTTCTTCATGCCTAGGTTATTGAGTTCTCCCATTACCTCAGGGAGTTTGATCATATTGATCTTTTTATCAGGGTTTGGGTTACAACACAGCTCCTTTTCATTCCTGGTCCTCTAAAGAGTAAGCTTATTTTGTGAAGACACTCATATTGCACCTTGGTATATGTATATACATGAGGAGATGCTTGGCAAGGAGAAGGCTCTGGAGATCGGTGAGTCCACTTGGTTCAGTTTTTGCTAGGTTCTCATGGAGCAGTTGGCTTCTTATCGAGGATGCTTGGACTCAGACTACTCTCCGTAGTTGGCTTCTTATCGAGGATGCTTGGACTCAGACTACTCTCCGTCCAAACTGGCCTCGAAGGTGGCTCGTTTTGCTATTGTTGTAGCCTTTTGATATGCCCGATCTCCATGAGGGTTCTTTCATGGAATGTTCAAGAGATGGGTGGGCCGCACTTCTTGTAGTATAGGGCTTGCCTATGGCGGGAGCTTCGCCAGCGCATGGTTGGTGGGTCCATTGACATTTCGATGTTGTAGGAACATCATCTCTCTTTGGGCCATACGCGGCAGTGTAGCCAACTTTTGCAGAGATACTGTGAGGTCTTTTTGTGAGTTGGATACAGACCCAATGGATCCGAGAGTGGTGTATGTATATCAGTTGGGGAATCCATGCAAACCACCATTGTGGATAGAGGGGAGACTGTCGTTGTCAGGGTCATGTGGTTGATCTTGAAGCGGGGAGGCCTTTGATATTGCTTCCTCAATCTTTATGCCTCGAACCATGAGAGTGCATGTGCTTCTTTTTGGTCAGATTGCTGGTGCAATGCCTAGTGCTACTACTTGGTGTGTTGCGGGTGATTTCAACATGATTGCGGCACCTGAGGATTGCCACCGCAGTTGCCAGGTCACTATGCATGGTATCTTAGCTTGCGACTTGGGAGAGATTATGTTTGACGTTGAGGTTGCATGATGTATGGCACACCGAGGACTTTGTTAGAGAGAGAGGCAGTCTCCTCTTCTTACGTTTGGACAGGTGCATTGGTGGGATGAATCTTTCTAGGATTGACCGTATTTATGTGAGTGATGCATTGGCTGATTGTGGAGGTAAGACTGATATTGTGGCGGGCTCTTGCATGTCTGATCATGCCCCTTCGGTTACCACCTTTAGGGAGGAGACTACTCAGAGCTCCCCTGCTCTTCACATTCCTGAGCATATCCAGCTTGACGAGAGGTTGGCTGACCAGATTACGGTGATTTCTTTGGGAGGAGGGTTCTAGGGCTTAGTCCCTTGTTGCATGCCTTGAGCATATTAGTTATTTTATGCATGAGGTGAGCGCCCTGCGGCTTGCTCGTCTCCGGGAGGTTGCACACTGCCTCCACATAGGGATAGATAATTAGGTAAATGCTTTTCATTTAACACGGACCTTGCAGCTTCAACAATTGTCCTATTCCTCCTTTCTGCCACTCCATTTTGCTCAGGAGTGTACCTTGTAGTTACCTCTCTTTTGATTCCTCTTTCTTGAAGAAAAGAATCAAACTCATGGGAGAAGTATTCTCCCCCTCCATCTGACCTTAGCCTTTTTAGTGATTTACATGTTTGATTCTCCACAAGAGCCAAATATCTTTTGAAACATGAAAAAACTTCATCTTTGTGTTTCATAAAGAATAGGATAGTCCATCTGCTTCAATCATCAATAAAGGAGACATAATACCTTGATCCAGATATTGAAGCTTCCTTGCTAGGTCCCCATACATCTGTATGAACCAACTCCAAGAGATCTTCATGCATATTACCTTTCTTCATGAATGGTAACCTGTGAGACTTTCCAAATTGACATGCACTACACTTATAAATCATATGTTGTTTTGACAAGTTAGGGAGTCCAAGTACACTTTGATCCCTGCAAATTTGCTTTAATGACCTTTCACCAATATGTGCCAACCTTTTGTGCCATACTTCCAATTCTGTGAGTGTCTGACTACCATAATTAAAGAGAGCAATGTTTCTAGTGTCTTGTAATTCAAATGTGAACAATCTACCTGTCTTTTCACCTTTTGCAATTTTTCTGAATCCTTGACTTGGATCTTCAACAAATGCTCCTTCTTTTGTGAACCTGACTTGCAACCCTTTCTCTACTATCTGCCGAACACTTATCAAATTCTTTGTAATGGTAGGGACATAGAGTACCTTACCGAGTAGTTGATGTTTCCATCAGGGGCTTTGACATTGCCTATTTTCTCCACAGGATGTCTTGTGTCATCTCCTGTTTGTACCTCATGCTTATTCCTTGGATCTTCTAAATTTGATAGGAGTGCCACATTTCCTGCCACATGATTTGGACAACCTGAATCTATGTAGAAAACATGCTCATCAGATTTACCTTGTGGCATAGCCATGTTCATGATCAATAATGAATCCTCTTTGTTTGAGTCTTCTGTGTAGTTATTGAAGTCTCTCCTTCCTTTGTAGCCTCCTTGATAGTTTGAATGATTGTAGTTGTTGTAGTTGCCATTATAATTGTTGAACCTTCCTCTTGAGTAGCCATAACTTCCTCTATTGTATCCTCTGCCTCTTTGATTCCTGGAATTGTTAAAGCAATTTTCAGTTTTATGATTAGTTAATCCACAAATAGAACATGGGTTGGAGTCTTGGGATCTCCCCCTGCCTTGTCTACCTCCTCTTCCTCTACCTCTGCCATGTCTTCCTCTACCTGCATAGTTAGCTTGATATGTACCTGCTTCATCATCCACTTTCTTTGCCTTTCCTTTGTTATCTTTGGACTTGCTTTTATCAGTGTATAAAGCTGAAGATTGATTACCTTTAGAGCTTTCTCCATTTTTGATAAGCTTTGCCTCTTGAGTAAGTAGTTGTCCAATGAGTGTATTGAAATCAGGTACATGCATGTCCATGTACAAATCCATAGCTGTGGTGAATGCTTCCCACTTGTCATCTGCCTTCAAGCCACTGATGACCTGCCTTACAATTTGCTCTTCATCTATTACCTCTCCAATGCTTCCCAACTGATCTGCTATGTCCTTAGATTTGTGACAAAATCTGTCACATTTTGTTTGGGAGCCTTCTTGAGAGTTGTGAAATCAAGCAATAGTTGATGCTTCCTAGCTTTAGTACTTGAAGAAAAGAAAGCTTCAAGTGCATCCCACACTTCCTGAGATGTCTTACAATTTCTAATGTGAGGCAACAAAAAATCTGAGATAGAGTTGAGGAGATAAGACCTTGCAAGTGCATCCTTGGAGCACCATGTGCTCAATCTTTCTTTCTCTTCTTGTGTTGGTTGACTTTTGTTCCTGAAACTTGGCATAACTTCATCTCCAGCCACATAACCATATAAACTTCTACCTTGGAGATAAGCTTCCATTCTTAATGACCAAGCTGAGTAGTTACCTCTGTCCAATTTGTCAATTGATGAAGGAAATCCATCTGCCATGTTGTCCAACCTTGCTTTGATACCACTGTGAAGAGATGGATAGGTATGTGCTTGAAGATGAAGAGGTGTTGCAAAATCCTTGATCTATACCAGCCAAATGAACTCCAGGAGTATATGGTGGGCCCTTTTAGCTTTCCAATGGATGTATTAGACACCGTATGTACCTTGGAAGATCACTCTCAAAAAGATAGATCAAAACAGATAAGTTGGAGTTAGCTCAGAGGTGAAAAACTTGCTATTTTGGTTCATACATCTTTCCACTGTTTTGCATAATTCTCTGAGCACAACAGCAATTAGCTTAATTCCTCTTGGGGAAGTCTAGTTAACTTAAAGAGCTAACTTTCAAGAGTAATTTCATAAAAAATAATAAACCACACACTAAGAATGAGTTTTAACAAGTGATGACATCATCCCGATTTTCACGGGCTCCTACAGTTTGAGACCAGTGAGCAGACAAATGAACATAACTCAAAATGTAGGAATCCAATGATTATGAAAATTTGTATGGTTATACTAGACAGTAAGCTGAATCCAACAAGCTTTAAATCATTGAATTTGGATAAGTAACCACTGAGAAATGACTCTGACAAGGTGAGTGAAAAAGCCGGGTACCTGACAGAGAAGTGAAAATGAACAGACACTGTTGACTTCAATTGAACATAACTGAAGATTGCAACATCCAAATGACATGAAAATTTGTGAGCACATATTAGACTTATAGAGCTAACTTTACCAAGTTAAATCACTGAAAATGATGCACAAAGCGCAGAGAAACCATCTCTGCAATCTGACTGAGAAAACTGAGAGTAATGGCAGTGAGTAGTACACTTCACAAGAACATGGAAATATGAACTCAAATAATCATGAAAATGAAAGTATATTGCTTGTACAATACAATGACTTACTGATACATATGTGTGCCTTGTAATCACACCTTGATATGGCATAAAGCTAAGCTCTTGGAGGTCTTCACATAGGTCTCTCTAACCACGACTAAAATTGCCATCTATTTATAGTTGAGTTTGGGAGGCTAACTTCCCTCAATCACTCTCCAATCAATCAGTGATTGATTTGATTCTCTACCTACCACAAATCACGAATTCGTGGCTCCTCTTTCCCTTTTTGATCAAGTGGACTCAACCACTTAAGATTCTCTTACTTTTACATTAAGTAAACTCTTCAAAAGTTACAAGAGGTAGTTCACAAGTGAACTTTACATTGTCTTCA
>CM035416.1:105311284-105418784 GCA_020310875.1 Ceratopteris richardii | reverse complement strand
AGTGTGTGCATCCCAAACATTGGACAAAGAATGAGGCATGATGGCTAAGAGGCTTGAAGGTGGATGACTCAAGGGGCAGGTGTGTGCACAGAAATTGAAGGCTATGAGGAAAATCGTGAATCCAAGACTTTCAGTCTTCAATGAGCTGAAGCCAAAGAGTCAATGAATGCACTTCCAAAGGGGCTGGCATGTGGCACGTGCACACAATTTTGAAGTCTAAGAGGGTGATTGGAGTGGCTATTGGCAATGGTTTTTGATGCTCAAAGGGACCCCAAACAGGCTAGGCACACTTGGGTATAAGCTGAAGGTGATTAGCGTGTCAATTCGCTCAAGTGTATGATGCTCAAAGGGACTCCAATAGGATAAAGGCTCAAAGGCACACTCTGTTTGACTCAAAAGGCACACTCATGCAATGGGCTGACTCAAACATACAGTGCATACTCTGGTCAGATAGCTCTCGGATTGAAGCTTGTGGGATAGTGGATAGTGGACACGTAGTGCTGATCGGATGCAGCAGGGTAGATGGAGACAGAGGGGGGATAGTGGCCCGTGGGTGCTCTCGGGTTTAGGACTCTTGAGTGCTCAAGTTGAAGGTTAGAAGAGCTCTTTGCAGTGCTCAGTAGGCGTCGAGTGAAATGTTAACTTGTTCATTCGCGAAGATTAAGGGCACGAAATTAAAAATAACAACTAGTCGGATTGAAATGAGATGAACCTAACATTTGGTACTCTAAGGAACCATACTGAATGGGAAAACAATACCTTACCATGCGGCTTGCGAACCAAGGCTACCTTAGTAGTGGATGCACTTCCAAAGGGGCTGGTGTGTGGCATGTGCACACAATTTGAAGGCAATAGGTTAAAGGCTCAAAGGCACTCTCGGGTTGACTCAAAAGGCACACTCAAGGAGCGGGCTTACTCAAACGTACACCGCACACTCGAGCTAGATAGCTCTTGGGTTGAAGCTTATGGAGGGGTAGTGGCTCGTGGGTGCACTAGTTGAGGACTCTTAAGTGCTCAAGTTGAAGGTTAGAACATCTCTCTGCTGAGTACGTGTCAGGCAACAAGTCTTTCATTCGCTACTTGTTTCTTGCAATAATGACATATACTTATTAGGAGAGTAGTGCCCTCTGATTGGACTTGAACAAGATTTTGAAAATATGCTTCTGATTACAAGATCGCCCATGCAAGGGAAATAAGACAGAATTATGACAAGACGTTCCCAACACTTGGGATTGATAGGTATGGATAATTGTACTAGAGATGATGCTAAGATTCCACAACCCAAAACCGTAGATATGAAGTAAGATATCTCGATTACAAGAGATCCCTTGAGGGAAATGAACTAGGTACAACAACGACTAGAATTGGAATGAGAACTTCGAAAGTACTTACTTGGAGATCGTGACTTCTTGAGCTCTCAAAGACTAGAACAAGGAACAAAACTGGAAGTGGAACGAGAACTTGGGAAGGTCTTACTTGGAGATCGCGACTTCTTGAGCTCTCAAGACTGGTATTGTCAAGACTAAGGATGTATGTGGCCAAGCCCTCTTTATATAGGTGTTCAAGGGCATTTACAAATTGATGATCTCATAGATGATATCAACAATCCTAGACAGGACCTTTGGTTGTCAGAATCAAGCAAGTAGACCGTTGATCTTCGGGTTTTGGCACGTTTCAAACATGATGATATCATTAATTTCTCCAAAATCTGAACCAATCATGAGATATAGAGAGCCACATGGAATTTAAGGTTCAAGATGGTTTCTTTTGTCCATGATATCATCTCCCCCTCAAGCGATGAGTTCCATGAGGATCAGTCATGTTCCTTGGTCTCAACTTCATTGGATTCTCCTTATGGAATTCTCGAACCTTGATGGATGCTCTATGAAGGTTTTTTGCGGGTTCCCAAGTACGATCATTGATATCATACCCTTTTCAATGGACAAAGTAATCAAATCTTCCTCGGGATATTCTCGAATCTAGGACATGCTCGTCTTCAAATTCTTCGTGATCATTGATCTTGATAGTTGGTAAAGGACAAGGTCTCTCCCCCCTCAATGGTGAAATCTGATATGGTTCCAATATGGATACATGGAAAACTGGATGTATTCTCATGGTTCCAAGATTAGAGAAAACCATGGTAGTGATTGACCATAGGCCAGGGTTCCAATAAAACCGACATTGGCTGCTTCATTTGGGTATCTATTAAGTTGCATGTGGATATACAATTTTAATTCGAGCAAGAATCCTTGGGAACTTTGTACGATCACCATCAAATTTTTCTAGCATACAAATCTTGGGCTCCTTCATTAAAGACAAAATAGGGCATGAAATTGATTGATTGCTTCTTGGAATAATTTGAAGATTCCCAATTTGTTCCTTTGTTCCTCTTACTCTTGGATTACTATGCCTAGGTGCAAGGGATGTCCGATCTGAACTTGATTTCGACGATGAGTTAGGTCCTAGACTTGTTACTAGAGATTGTGAAGTGATGCCACAATCTGTTCAATTGTGTTCTCCATGATGCCTAGTCTTGGATAGAAGCTAGTCTTGTCAAAATGTTCAGGGAGCACTAGATTGTGCCCTTTGATTGGACTTGAACAAGATTTCAGAAATATGATTCTGATTACAAGATCACTCATGAAGGAGAAATAATACAAGAATATAGAACTCTTACAAGAAGTCTCAAATCTTGAGACTCATAGGGATGGATAACTAGAGTAAAGATGATATGGAGATCTTACAACCAAAGAGCGTAGGTATGAAGCAAGATATTCGGACTCTAAGAACTCCCTTGAGGGAGATGAACTAGGTACAAGAAATAACTGGATAAGATCTCGTACTACAAGATTACAAAAGGACAAGACAAGATGTCCAAGATACTAGAGTAGTCTAGAACAAGGAACAAGAGCTCCCAAGACTTGTGTTGGCAAGATTAAGGATGTATGTGACCAAGCCCTCATATAGGTGTTCAAGGACAATTACGAATTGATGATGTCATTATGATGTCGGCAATCCGAGACAGGATCTCCGGATGTCATATCAAGAAACTAGACAGTAAATCTTAGGGTTTTGGTGCATTTTTAGACGTGATGGTAAATTAGTTTCTCCAAATTCTGAATCAATCATGAGATATAGAGAGTCACATGAAATTTAAGGTTCAAGACTTTTCCTTTTATGTCCATGACAATACATTTCTTTGAGATGGATGTAGTTGAAGTAGACTTCTCTTTAGGTGTGAAGTTGTAGGTGAAGTAGATGTAGAAGATGACTTTGAAGTAGATGACTTACTTTTCTTTTTATTTTGCTAAATCTTCTTCTCCTTCTTTGTAGCCTCCTTCTTCTTCTTTCCGTTGGATGTTGATACGATGGCTTCATCATTTTCTTCCATACTCTTCTGCTGGTCTACATCTTGAAGTTGCAGGAACTACAACTCTTTGAATGTAATCTCTAATGCAGTATTATGAAGGTCATTTTTTGAGGGTATCAGAGATGGGGTTCATTGAGAGACCTATTTACTTGGATATATTTTTCGCCTCATGCTATGAGGATTGCTATTGTTCAGCTTAGGGTCTCCTCACAACAGTTGGAGATCCAGAGAGGTAGAACCCAATGGATTACTAGAGAGCAAAGGCTTTGCAGATTGTGCCTCGTAGAGATTGAGTGTGAGGAACATTTCACCTGCAGACGTCCAGCATATTGAGAGATTTGTGAGCAATATTATGATATTTTAGGTACATCATTGTCATACTTACTGAGCACATCTAACTCAAGGTGGTTGGGTAGATATCTCCTTGAGATCCAGAGGCATTGGCATATCAGCCTACAGAACCCCACCAGGGAAGGGGCAAATTGCACCAGCTCAGCCTTCCACATTTCTCTTAAAGCCAAAGGAAGATTACAATCGATTCCCCTGGAGAACTAGGACTCACACTTGCTGAGGCAGAACAGAAAGCATGTAGACAACCATGTGTTACAGGCTTCAGATATACCAGATGTCATGAGTCTTAGATCCAGACGATCAGACTATGAGATACTCTCAGAACTACCACATATACTACATATCGTGCTCAGGTTGGAGATAGGACTAACTATGCACATGTACTCATTGTATCTCTATAGGCTATAGTTTCCCCCTCTCCATCCTGTCATTATGCATGTTGATGCTAGTGATGTTGTAACTTGTAATCCACGCATATCACTTTCATTTTGTACTTCTGTTTATCTCTTTTCTCGATGATAGAATTCTACACAATTTTTGATTGTATGGTTAGTCTCATGGGCCAGTTTGGCTGCTAGATGTCAATACATTTTCTTTCTTTATTTATGTCTCTCCATATTGTACCCTAAATTACGAATTGCTTTTTCATGCTTCAAGGTCGCAAGGTCTACCATGCTATCCGGGGATTTGGTTAGGGTCATGCTATTGATGATGTGGATGTCCTTATCTAGAAGCACAAGCTGTTCCAGGATAAGACTTTACAGTATGAAAAGTGTTTGTCTGGCAGATTCCATTGCAAAAACTTGAAAAATCTACCTTTGCAAAAGAGATGTAAACTAATTAAGCATTCTCTGAGAAAAAACTTGTGAATTCCATCTTTTGGAAGGAAATATAAAAGAAATGAGCGGAGGAAAAAATGAAAGAAGTAGAACGTTGAAGTTGCGAGAAAGTACAAAGACTAATATCAAGTGTCGGGTGGGGTTCGCTTTTCTGCGAGTCCTATGAGAAAATTACATGATTAATATTGCTACGAATTCTAATTCTACTTGTAAGCGTAAGCTAGAAATATTCGCTATTCAGATTTGTATTGTCTAGCAGCTAAGGTTTTTTAATGCAAACATTGAATTCGCTGACATTCTTCTTTCTTTGATTATAGGAATGGATTGAGATGCCTAAGTAACACTCATTTGATGGGAAGCGGTGCAACATATGGTCCTGGCATTTATTTTAGTAGTCAACTTCAGTTATCTCTACGCTATTCGAACCAAGGTAGTGGATGGAATCATTGCATCTTAAAAAATGGTTTTTCTGTGCTTGCAATTTGTGAGATCATCAACGATTCATTTAGAAGTCAGAAAGAGGCTTCATCATTCTCCTTGAGCACTCATTCTGGAATCGTCGTTGTTCCCCCTGAAAGTGAGATGGATGTTGCCATACGTTACATAATTGTTCTACGAAGCATCGAAGAAAATAGAGGGCAGGTATCGATTGATCGTACTGTGATGTCCTTTGATCATGTATCGGTTGATCGTACTGTAACGTCTGAGAACATTGATCTAATGAAGCATTACATGGCTCTGAAGTTGTCATATGCTGAACAACAAGAAAGACAACAAAAGGAACACAGCATAGAGCGCTTCAAAAGTATGTGTAAATTCTCAGAGCAACTTCAGGAGGATGATCATGGTGCAGTAATTGCAAAGAAAAAGCGGGGTTACGCAGTGGTAGAAGATTCCTCTCAGAATTCATGTCTCTCCACAAGGAGTAAGAAGCCAGTTGCAGCTTGTCGAGCTTTCTCCACAAGCTCCTTGCAAGCAATAGCAAGGGAGTACAAGTACATAGTGAAACAAATTAATGAAGCTAGAGAGAGTAAACCTGATATCCAGGATAGAGATTTGCTTATTTTGACTGGTGTAGAAGTGATTCTACCAGATGAGACAGATATTTGCCGTTGGCATGTAAAGCTTGATCAGTTTCTGTTCAAAAGCTTTCCTATATTCAAAGATCTCGTTTCCTGTGCGCAGCACTGGGGCCTTCCAGAGGTTTCAATCAAATTGGAATGCATCTTTTCAGAAACTTATCCTTTCTCTCCTCCATTTATTCGGGTAGTCTCACCGAGGTTTAGTTTGCATACTGGACATGTCACAATTGGGGGTAGTATATGCATGGAGCTTTTGACAAGGAGCGGATGGAGTCCTGCTAATACGTTTGAGAGTGTAATCGTACAGGTAATAAATGCTATCATTGAAGGTGGCGGTCGACTCGACAAACAAGCAGTCCTTGCTCGAAGTGAGTACAGTGAGCGTGAAGCTAGAGAAGCCTTTAACCGTGTAGCTCGTGACCATGGGTGGTCTTGATTGCTTGTAAGCACCCTAAGTTGTAAGCACCCTAAGTTGAAAGTTCTAACTTCTAACGGAATACACAGATCCAGGCCCTGTTACCAATGTAGCGGTAACCTAGCCCTACGTATTTATGAAAACAGAGCCATCTGTAAAGTCTGTTTATTTCGTTCATCATCACAAGAAGTAGGCCAAAGAATGTAGCTTTGAACAAATATGGGTGCAGGGTAGTTTACCAAAATTCTTAACTGTACTTGCTGTGGATACTTGTACGATAACAATATATTAGAAAGATTTCAATCAAGTTATGTAGTAGGGGCAAAATCCCTTAAGGAAATGTGGCGTCGTGCCTTTTTGGTAGCTAGCTAGAACACACACCGCAGCTCAAGCAACGCATGCGTTTGTGATGCTCTTTGAAAATCTTGTAGGTAGAGCATAGGATGCATGTTTTTTTTTTCGTGTGTGTGAAAACACCAGATGCATACAAAAACCTGAAGTATGTAAGTCCGTTTGAACTTTTCTTTTTTGGCAGTACAAAGTTGAATTACATGAAAGAGAGGAGATCCAAACAGTTTAATTAAACTCTTCAGCCCTCGAACGGGAGATCGGTTGTCATTTCATCTCATTTTCTTGAAACATGAATGTCCATGTCGTAGAACGAAGAAGAACTCTTGCGATTCTTGATTCGCTTCGTCAAAAGGGGCAAGTTTTCCAACGAAGGCACAAGGGAGATTGTCGAAATTAATAGGGTTTCAATTTCGCTAGATCTTCCATAGGACGTCTGCTTTGATAGCATTCTCTAAGAAGGGCTTGTGATCCAAGTCTTCTTCCTTATACACCTTTTGTTATAAAGTAAGGTGTGAAACCTTCAAAAATAAAGGTAAGGCTCGGAAGCCTTAAGATATGAACCACCCTTTAGTTGGGTGTGTTGGGTGGAAGAAAATCGAGCAAAATGCTCAAAGTATATATATAAAGCTATGAGAGTGCAAGCTCCTCTAGAAAATATGCTTGGACAATAGAATCTAAAAACGTATAAAAAACGCAATTTGAACTTTGAGAATTTTTCCTAACAAAGATTGGAATGTGACTTTGAGAATTTCACATGACAAAGATTGAAGTGTATCTCTCAATCCGTAGATCCTATTGGGATGTATAAGGTATTATTTGAAAGGTCTCCAAATGAACCTTTTTTGGAGTAGCACTCGATTGAGAGTTCAAAGTATCAAGGATGGGTAAGAATGAAGTTCAAGATATTGAGGTTTAGAACAATGGTTCAAGAAACCAAGGTTGTGAACAAGAAAGGTTCAAAAGACTATGTGAGGGTGAGGATATCAATTCAAGGGCATCTAGGGATTTTAAGAGCTAATCATTGAGATCAATGATCTCTAGAAGGGAGAGTGTTTTATTTCAAAAATGATATGAAAGACATGGTTGAATTGCATTCAAAGAGGGAGGATTAGGAAGTAATCCTCAACCATGGCTTTTGGGGCTTCTGCTTAGCCCATCGGACTTTCAACCCATAGTTCACGAGTTTTCAATACTTTTGCACCACAAAGGATTAATGCTCAATTTGGAGGCTTCCAAATTAGTCTAAATGCCTCTGTACAGTATCTCTCATAAGGTTCATATATTGAATTCAACTAAGAGATGCCATAAACTTTGGAACTTTAATTCCCTTCCCTTTGTATTGAGCTTATCTTGGATGTTGGATTCTTCTCGAGTCCAAGATGCCATCCCAATAGGACTCCCCTCTCTTTAGATGAGACCTTTGTAGTGAGCTTCATAGTTGCATTGCATGAGTCCTCTTCACCCTAAACAAAGATATGACTTTAAAGGAGAAGCTATTGATATATTTCAGTATTGATGTGTGTGAGCGCACTTAGGAATGCCCAAGCACTTTTTTCCCTCTATAGGAGGTTGTTTCCTAGCTTGTATATACACATATAACCCTAATGGGTCGCCTATCTTTGTACAAACGCTTGGTGATACATTCTGTATTATGTTGTCCTCCAAGCTTTCTCTTCTTCGTTATGTTGTTCATGTGCTATCACAAACCTCAAACTTCAATATTTGATATCAGAGTAGGATGTTGCTTCATCTAGGATGTCATCGACACCCCTCTGTTCACAATTTCATATTCACACGAAAATTGATGAGCATACTTGGGGCAATTACAAGTTCAAAACAACTTTGCTATGTGGCATCAAAATTTTGATTTGAGCTCATTTCAACCTCCAAACAGATTATCACGACGACTCTGTAGACAATTTCTTTCTTTTGTGCCAAACATATATACATGTTTCAGTTCGTTAATACAAGTGCCTCAAAGTTTGGTATAGATTTAGTAGAGCTCGCCAGGGTGTTGCTTTTCAACTTTTTGATATACCATCAATTTTCCACATTAGGGTACTTAATCACTAGCCATGGTTAAAAGCAATGACGTATTCCATATGTTGGCTATTGAGGATAAGTTGGATAGTACTAATTACCCATTGTGGGTATATATGATGTGTCATGTAATAGTAGCAAAAGGGGTTGTGGAATATTATGCACGGTGATAAAAAATTATCCTAGTACATCTACAAATACAATTATTGAAGGTGATGTAGATAGTGTTGAAGATGATCTTCAATTTCCTAGTCATGTTGTGGTTCCTACTACACTTACTGTAGAGCAACTTCATTGGGATGGTAGAGATGCAAAGGCACATGCTTTGATAGCTTTGTCTGTCAAACGTTCCATTATCTCTCACATTCGCTCTTGCAAGACATCAAAGGATGCTTGGGATATACTTACAACTTTATACTAGGCAAGAAATAAGGTTCATGTTGGTACCTTCAAAAACAGTTGGAGAGTGATCATATGATTGAAGGAGATTCTATGGATAGTTTCTTGGCAAAGATTGAAGATTTGAAGAAAGAGTTGATTTGTGCTCCTGAAATCTTACCAGGTAGTCACTTGTGCAGAATGTTCTTAATAGTCTTTCATATTCATATTTGAGTTTGCTTCTATACTTTGATTGATGATGAAAGGCAATCCAAATGCCTTAACATTTGTGGAGTTAGTCTTTGTTTTGTTGTAGGAAGCTCAGTCAAGGTAGAACAGATCAGTTATGCATGTTGGAGATCAATCTTTCTTAGCTAGTTAGAAGGGCAATGGTAAATGCAGCTTATCTACTAGTAAGCATAAATCTGCTAATGTTGCACAATCAAAGAAGGAAGACAAAGATGATAAATAACCAAAAAATGGAAACAATTTTGCAATTATTCTAAGGCAAATGATCATATCATAAAAAGTTGTCCTAAACTGGTTGCAAAGGAGGCAAAGAAGAAAGAGATTGGAATGGTTGTTGTAGAGGCCTCTACACCTAGAGTAGTGCATATTTGTTGTAGACTCAGGTGTTTGTTACTTTGATAGTGGTGCAACCAAAGATATTACCTCATAGCACAATTTCTTCACTTCAGTTGAGCCTACCCCTATAGGAAATACTATCATATGTGCTAACAACTCCTTTTATCTTGTAATGCGAGTTGGAAAGATCATTTTGACTAGTGTTGATGATAGCTCCTCACATTGTTACGTATTTTATATATGCTAGGGATCAAGAAAAATCTATTAACAGTTTCAACATTAGCCGAGATTGGCTTGGTTGTCAAATTTGTTGATGACAGATGCACAGTCCATGATCTATCAAATGACAATGTTATTGCTTCTGACATTTTATGTCATGGGCTGTATAAGCTGAAAGACTATTCAAAATCTATGAATGATTCAACATGCACAATTCATGATTCTCAAGCTACCTCAAATGCAAAGCTTGGCCGTGAATACTTTGGTCATTTGAATTTCGCTAGTTTGCTTCACATGCAGAAATATGAAATGGTGTCCTCTCCACCCAAACTTGAGGCACCAGAGCAATGAAGGAAATGTACCCTACTACTGAATAGTAGAGAACGTTTTTAGTTGCTTTGTTACAAGATATGTTGTGTCTTTGCATTGCCTTGTCTACGATATGTATCTGTGAATTACGCAAAGTTTTGACTTCCCTCCTAGAAGTATGTCTCATTACCCTACAATTTCACTCAGGAATTTCATGCCCATGTTCTTCAACTTGGCAACATTTTCCATTAACTTGGAATCCAGTGTCTGCAACATTAATACAGAGGAATTTAAGTTGATCTCTTTGAAAAAATGTGGTATCTGCTAGCGGGATAAAGCAAAAGCCTAGATACAGAGATAGATTGAGATAGAGAGAGATAGAGAGATAGATAGAGAGAGAGAGAGAGAGAGAGAGAGAGAGAGAGAGAGAGAGAGTAGCCCTATGCTTTGAGCCTACTAATCCTAAATAGCTTGATGACTTATGCGCTCACCTATACATGGGTAGAATGAAGTTGTAGAGAGGGTGACATAGAAAGATCATCATAGACACACTAGCAGATGAAACCAACTCAGGATGGCATGAGACCTAGAGAAGTCCTAGCAGAGCTAGGCTACACTAATTTTATCTCTAAAAAGAGAGCTGAAGGAGGATTCAAAAATTGATGTTTTATCAACTCCAAGGACTACAACATCTACCATTTCAAACCTAATATATTGGAATATGTTGTACTTGCCATCATGCTTCCCTATGTTCATGCCCAAGGATGAAAGGTTGAATGGCACAAAGTATGATTTGTGCAAGGACACGATTAGTGCTTACTTATACACAAACTTGATATATGAAGTAGTAGATGCTATAGATGTTGAGTCTAATAAAAATAGTGACCTAGATGCCAAAGTGCCATCTGACTTGTACTTAACTTTGTATAGCCACTTAACTCCAATAACTTGATGATTAGTGGGCTTTCAAAGAAGTGTCCAAGTATTGTTCTTTTGGATTGCATCCATCTCAGTTTGCATAGCTTCTTCCCACCCTTGAGCTTCTTTAAAAGTGGAAGGCTCTATAATTTGTTGAAGCTAGTGCATAATTAACAGTGGCTTTGTTCACATTGCTACTTCTCGATGAGCATTTCAGGTCTCCTAGGTTGTTCAGAAGTACTTACTTCTAATTTTGCTTAGAAATAATTGTGCCCTCCTTTGAACTGTAGATGGGTGGACTCAAACTTGAACTTTGCTCTTTGATTGAGTACTTTGAAGCTTCATCAAAGATGATATCTTTTGAAATGGTGATGGAGTGGTTCTCAAGATTGTATAGTTTGTATGCCTTAGATTGTTCACTATAGCCAATGAATAGATGTTTCTTTGACTTAGATGCCAACTTATGTCCATCTTCTTTTGGCAAATGTACAAATGCATGACTTCTGAATACTCAAGAGTAGTTGATATTTGGCTTGCCTCCATAGTAGGCTTCAAACAAATTCTTGTTATGTAATGCACTTATGAAACCTCGATTGATGATGTGAACTGTTATGTGTATAACTTTGCCCCAAAACTTGAATGACAAGGCTTTGTTGTGAATCAGAGTGCATGTTATTTCCATGACACTAAGTATCTTTCTTTTAACTACTTTATTTTGGGATGGAATATAAGGTTGAGTGACTTACCTCTTGATGCCTTTCTATTTGAAAAAGGTTGTCAAAGTTTGTTTGATGAATTCACCACCTCCATCGGACCTAATAGTCTTTATTGAACTTGACGCTTTGTTCTCAACCTGATAGATCTACTCTTTGAACTTAGAAAATGTATCTATCTTAGACTTGAGAAAATAAATCCATATGTATCTCGTGTGATCATCTACTATGAGAAAGAAGTAGAGTGATCCATTAAATGATGGGGTATCCATTGACCCACAAAGATCTATGTGGACCAAGGCTAGAGGGTTCGTTGCTCAGGTGGAAGCCTCTTTGGGAACATGAGCCATATGTTGCTTGCCTTGAATGCAAACTTGGCAGATATCTTGCACTTGTCCAATCTTGGAAAATTCCTTAAATAATGAGATATTGAGAATTTGGTTAAGTAGGATGTTGTTGCTCTAGCACAATGGTGAGAACCACGTTAAGAAGCTCCACCTCCTTAATGTCAATCCGTGGAAGAGATACAAGTGATATGAAGATCATGAATGTGAGATGAAGTGAGAGTGAAGGTGAGAAGCATAGAGATGCACACACACATACACACACACAACGAAGAGACAAGCAAGACACAATGGAAGGTAGGAAATCAACTCTATTACCCAAGAATACTCTTACAAGCTCAAGCTCACTCTAGCTCATACAAGTCTACACTAGCTCACACTAAGTAACCTAAAAAATGAGCTCTCTAGCTCTTTTTATAGATTCTAGACTAGTTTTGACCAGTTTCATATCTAGTGACCGGCATAGTTAAAAAATAGGTTCTAGGTGCTATTTGAAAGGGTAAACGGTGTCTAAAAATAACCAAAATTGGTACGATCATTCTACCTAAGCTCCTCAAGCTCGAGGACTCCTTGGCTTGCACAAAATGGAGCCATAAATTACAAAAAGGGGTTCTCTATGTTACATATGGTACAAAAGTTTTCACTGTTGGCAGTTTTTGAAAAGTATTCTAAAATATATTTGTTTGAAAAAATGATTTGACTGGCTCCCTGCTACTTCATTATGCTCTGTCTTTACATGCTTCCGTGTCTTCTATGCCTCTGGCTACTGCCAACACCCCCCTCCCTCTCGCTTCTGTCGTCCTCGACAGAACCTTGTTGTGGGGTCTGTCGGATGTAATTCTGTAGGAGGTCCTGAGCGAGGGTGTGCCGATATGAGAATTCCTCGGGCCAGATCTGCCTCGAGTTTCTCCCAATCTATTGATTGCAGTTCATCTGATGGTGGGAGTCTGTAGTGTGTGGAGTACACCATCTATTCACAGGCGAATAATTTTATTTTCTATGGCCAGTTGATATTCTGCCATTAACATAAAATAAGGCTTGTATAGTAGCTCATGCCCATATATGTATTTGCGAGGGGCCAAATGAGCAAAATAAGGAGACTGTAAAATTCTTTCTTCTATCATTGCCATTGCGTGTAACTGCACCTCTACCCGTGCTGAGTGGGTTCTTCCAAGTTCTTCAATCGTCTTCATCCATGCGGGAGTAGGAAGTTCAAAAGTCATTTGGCCTTTGGTCGTGACTCATCCACCTGGGATGGGTTGGGGTTCATATGCTTCTTCAAAAGCTTCTTCCACCGGAATAGTCACTGTTTCCTCCTCTGCTGGTAGTTCCGGTGGGGAGTCTGGCCTTGGTGATGCTTCATATACTACTATCTGTGATTGAAGAGTTAATACCTGGGCCCGTAATGCGTTAAGTTTCTCGATGTCAGGAGATGGGTCCGCAAGAGCTGGTAGTCCTTGTGGTACTGGTGCTCTTAACTGCAATATCTTGTGTTCTTCTTTGAGCTTCTAAAACTCCTCGTTCATGTTGTCGTATTCATCTAGCAATCTGACGTGATCATCTAGTAACATTTTCATAGATTCTGAAGGAACAGCTTTAAAGCAACTAGGGCTCAATGGTTGGTCTGGTTGATCTAGGGAAGCTTCCAAATTCTCTCTGTTCTGTTCCTATAGACGTTGATTTTCTTCTTTAGTTGCTGCCAAGTGGTGTCTGAGCAGTCCCATTAATGCTTCATCAGATCCCACGAATTTAACAAGTTCCTTGAAGCCTTTGATGTATACTTCTTCGAAACCGCTTGAGACAAGTTCTTGTTCTATGAGTGCTTGGCTCTCTTCCTCAGTTAACTTCTTACGTGCCCAAGCTTTTTCCATAGTACGATATAATTTTTTGATTGCCACCATATAAGCTGCTGCTTCAAAGGTTTCATCTTCATGCGTATAAAAAGTCAAATTGGCCTCAAAAAGGAATCTGCATCTGCCAATGGGCCTGCTAATCCTTGGAACCAATGAGAGTTGTGATGAATCTTCTCAGTGTATCCCCTTGGAGGATCGTCAATTGGCATAGGTCCTGGAAATCCCTAAAATTTTGGTGGTTGAGCCGTAGGATGTGGTTCAGCTAGTAATTCGCCAATATTTGCCATGGGTACACTGGGGCCAGCTTTAGATGGTCCTTCTGCCTGCATGATGAATGATGCGAGTGTGTAGCGGATCTGCTACAAAAGATTAACACATTAGTATGGAAATTAATCATGATCCCATTAAAGTGAGACCGCAATCCCTTTCCATAACCGATGTGTAACCCCTGTAGCCGAGTGTTGTGAGGTGATGTATGGGATGATGTTTGCAAAACTAATGAAGGTCTCTAGACACCTACATGCTTCAGATGATGCATACATTTCTTGATGATATATTATTACAAGTGATGTTGGGTTATAGTGTGTGGATTTGTACAAGGTTCAGTTGTGAATGAGTTATTACAATGATGGTGTTTCGTCGGGGTGGGAGTAATGTTAGATAAGGCGGTCGGAGAAGACGTCTGGATACGTTTCAGTATCCACTTCCTAAGAGTTTCTCAGCGGTTGGAATGTTTCTGCTGAGGGACAAAAGGTGATATCGGATGTGGTGGTATTTAAGGGTGAAGAGATTTCTGAGGGGTATATATTACATGGCTTGCGGGTTGAGCTATAATACACTGTTTGGGTACCCAAATCTGTGTGGATGTGGGTCGATTCATAAGGTACTTCTTGGCGATCCAAATTTGTTGAATTTCGTACTCGTAGAAGAAGGTTAAGGAGATGTTGAATATTGACTCTGCTTCTGCCTTGACTTCTTCTTATCATTGTCTGCATTGTTGAAATCTGTCGATGGTTTCTGTCCTTTTGGCACCCATATTTGTCGCGTGCCTCTTGCTTTGTGATACTGATACTTCTTCTTTCTTCCTTGTGTCATCTGATGTTGTCCTCGGTCTGGGTTCCTCTGTTGTGGTTGACTCCTTTGTGGTTGAGGTTGAGAGGTCCGATGGACACTCTCATTTGGAAAAGAAGGGAGGTCCAACACTTGCAAAACCTGCCCATTAGGAAGTGCTCCGTTTTGTATAAAAATCTAGGCCAGTCCGTAGTAAGTGTGGAAGGATGGGCACTGCAGGGTGTTTTTCCCATGTGGCTACTGATGCAGTCCACCTAACCGCTGATGTAACCCACCCGACCTGCAATGGTCCCCATTTGTCCGCTGTTGGAAGACCAAGGGAAAATCTCCTGACGTCCTTTTGTCTGGCCCCTATCCATCGGCAAGCTCTCATGGGTTGACTTTGGAGGGAGCGTGCTTAGCCGAGGGATTTGGCCAAATATCTTCCGGTCCTCCGTCGCAAGCGTTTCATAAGGTCTAGGGTTACATACCTCAAGCGGAGTGTTGTTAGGGAAGTCAAACGGTATCACTCGCTTCTGATCTAAGGTTCCAATTTGCAAGGAGCCTTGTCTAAGATTTAGGTCCACTGAGTGATTATATAGCCAATCTTGGCCAAGGATTAGGGATTCTATTAGGTCCTCGTCATGGCACACTAGTAGCTTCGCTCTCATGGTCACTTTGTTTATGAGGATAGAAAGGTCCACCTCACCCATGCAAGGGGTTTCCATGCCTCCTAGCCCTATGAGGTATGCCTCAATTGGCCGCATTTCTATTCCTGTGTCCTTATAGTGGGACCATCTAATCGCGCTAGTTGCAACACCTGAATCAATTTAAGCCCTGAGCTCTTGGCAAGGGTTGCCGTGCTCTAGCCGGATTGTAATGAATGGTCTCCTATCCACTATGCTAGGATGAGTGGTTGACTTTACTTGACACATGGCCATGGGGTATCTGGGTGTTGTTTTCAGATGGTTATAATGTTCTCTCCCTAGTCCTTGTCTTCTTAACTTCATGCGCTTAATGCGTTCTATAGCTTCTACCTGAGCTTCAGCTCATATTCTATTTTCTTCCTCCTTACGCTTCTTTGCCAACGTGAGTTGTCTAAGAATATCCTCAGTAAGAGGTTCCTGATATAACTTGACTCTACAGCCGCTAATGTAATTAGGCATTATGTCTCCTTCTAAGGTGGCCAATTGTACTGCTCCACTTGTCGAGAGTCTCTTAATGATCATCGGTCCATAACCTCGCTTTTCTAACTTCCGTGCATGTTGTTTCAGCGTATATTCTAGGACTAAATCTCCTTCTTTTAAGCCTTTATCTTTCACATGTGCATCGAAATAGGCTTTCTGTCGCTTCTTTGCTATGTATATTCCTGCTGCTGCTCTCAAACTGGTTTCTCCTAATTGTTCCAATTCCATTATTCTTGCTGATAATTCATGGCCGATCCACTGATGTTCTTGTGCAACCTTAAGGGTCGGTATCAAAAAGTCCAAAGGAAGCACAACATTCTGACCAAAAACCATCTGAAAGGGAGTTGCATTGAGTATAGTCTTGTAGGCCACTCGATATGCCCAAACAACGTGGTGTAACTGTTTGTCCCAATCTGAACGTCTGTTGTTCACAAGTTTTGTCAGTAGGTTACAAAGGATCTTGTTAGTGCTTTCGGCCTGACCATTGGCCTGAGGATGATATGGTGCGGATTTCTTGTGAATCACCATAAAATCCTGTAACAAATATTCAATGACCTAATTTAGAAACTGAGTTCCTTGATCGCTCACTAACTCTATAGGCAATCCATATCTTGTAAAGACAATTTCAAATAAGAATTTTGCAATCGTGTGTGCATCATTCTTTTTTGTGGCTTTTGCCTCTACCCATTTTGTAAGATAATCTGTGGCAACAATAATGTATTCAGCATGTGTACCTTTTGCAGGGGGTTAATGAGTCCTACAAAGTCTATACCCCACTTAGAAAATGCACGTCCTCCCATCATGGGTTTCAATGGCATTTCATCTCTGCGAGTAGGAAACTGAGTTCTTTGGCACACATCACATCTCTTAACATAGGTATGTGCATCCATGTGAAGAGTGGGCCACCATAATCCTGCAAAGAGGATGGCTTTGATTATCCTATCGGGTCCAAAATGACCTCTTGCAACACCTTGGTGTGCAGTCTCTAGTACACTCAAATAATTGCTCTCATGAACACAATGTCTTAAGTATCTGTCTCGTCCTCGTTTGTATAAATTATCACCAATAAGTGAATAGTCCTGAGCTTCCTGCTCTAGACTTGGTTGTTGTGCTAAAGTCATTCCTTGAGGGAATGTTTTCGTCCTCAAGTATGTCACTAAAGGTTCACTCTAGTCTGGTGTGAGAGACACCTGATATAGTGTAGCATGTTCTACTAGTGGTCTTTCACAACAAACAGGGCATTCTTTACACAACTTGTAGACATATGCTTCCATAGAAGGCCAATATGCTCCTAATCTATGCAGAGTCTGCAATGTACGATATTTCGAGTGATGTTGCTTTAATGCACCTACATGTGCTAATTGCAACCAATTCGCATATTCTGATTCATCTACACAACAAGCAAGAATCTTTTGATTATCCTGTTTCTATATACTTCCTGTTACTATTTAATATCTCTGTGACTTGGTAATCTCTCCTTCCTTGATCCTTATCCTAGGATTCTCGGGTCCGTATATGAGAATAGGGACTATAGGCTTAGCCCATTCTGGTACTATCTCAAGGTTAAACAAATATGCATCAGGCAATTTATTCGCTACTCCTTGAGGAGCTTCTCCTATGGTTAATCTTAAGAGGTGGTCAGCTCTAAGGTGTGTCTTTCGTTTCCTCACAACTACTTTGAAGTCGTACTCTATGAGTAATAGAAACCAACGTATTAATCTTCCCGTGTTACATGGCTTGTTGACTAAATACAGTAAAGCTTGACGATCCATAAAGAACTTGAACTTGTTTGCCAATAAATAATGCCTGAATTTCTTAACTGTGTAGATCATTCCTAGTCCTTCTCTTTCTGTAGTGGTGTAATTTCTTTCTGCTACATTCAACTGTCTGCTTGCGTAAGCTATGGGGAGATCTATATTACCTTCATTCGTGGGTTGTGCCAACACACATCCTATGGCATAGTTGGATGCATCCACATGTACATGGAATGGCTTACTCCAATCTGGGGTTGTTAATATAGGTGCTAAGCACAAACATCGTTTAAGTTCATTGAATGAATTCTCACATTCATCTATCCATTCAAACTTGGTCAAAAGAGAGTACAGAGGCTTGGCTATGATTGCGTACATGTGTATGAATCATCTCTAATAACCGCAATGGCCCATAAATGCCTGTACTTCTTTTACATTAGTTGGTCTAGGTAAATCTGCAATTACTTTCACCTTCTCTTCATCTGTCGAAATTCCATTCTTTGACACAATGTGTCCTAGAATTTTACCTTGTCTGACCATGAAAATGCATTTTTCAGGGTTCAAACAAACCTGATATTCTCGACATTTGTCAAATACTTGTCTTAACTCAGGGATATGCATCTGCCTGATATTCGAATGAGCACATATGTCATAGACATAAACTTCCAAATTCTTGCGTAACAATTCCTTAAAAACATGACACATGAGTCGCTGGAAAGTGGCGGGTACATTTGCTAAGCCAAATGGCATCACACGAAATGCAAATATGCCCCATTCTGTGGCAAAAGTCATCTTGTGTTGATCTTCTGGAGCAATGGCTACTTGATTATAGCCCGAGAATCCATGAAGAAAGCTGTAAACTTCCTTGCCCGCAATTCTCTCCAATAAGTGTTCCGTGATAGGAAGAGGATAACTGTCTCTAATCGTGGCGGCATTAAATTTTTTAAGGTTAATACACACACGCAATTTTCCATTCTTCTTGGGCACTACCACAATGGGGGATACCCATTCAGTATGCTCAATTTCGTATATGAATCCTGCTTCTATCAAACGATCTATTTCCTCTTTAATCTTCGCAGCGTAGTTATCATTGTACGTGTATGGTTTTTGTTTCATAGGTTTTGCATCTGGAGTCATAGGGATTCTATGAGAACATATATCCGGATCTACTCCTTTCAAATCTTTATAACTCCAAGCAAACACATCTCTATATTCGCGCAATAGGGCAACTAACTCCTTCTTCTTCATTCGTCAAATCATGCCCTATGTAGGTACATTTCTCTTCTTCTCCTTCTATGGCAACTATTATTTTTTTGGTTTTCTCTCGGTTATCATATACTTCTCCAACATCAGCTTTTCTGTTAGGCATTCGTACCATGATTCGTCTATCTTCTATCTCATACTTCTTGAAGTTCTCGGGAACCTCAAACAAGGATTCTTATTCTTCTGACATGGTTTCTTTCTTCTTTCTTTTCTTACCTTCACTTTTTGTGGTCACTTGAGCTGCTAACCTCACATCATTCATGAGTTCTTTGTGCCTCTAAGGGTAAGTTTCTACCTCGTAGAAATATTCCTCTCTGATACAAAGGGTGGATCCATAATAATTGACTCTAGATCAAAGTCGCTTGCATCCTCAAATGCATCAGAGCTAGGTTCACATTTTTCAATAATTGAATCACACATGATTGGTTCTATTGTGAAGACTTAAATGTCATCGCCATCCTTGTCACGATGGGGTGTCCATTGTTCTTCATTGATGGCTACATCCATGGTTGCTAGGATTTTTGCCCAGCCATGGGGTTCGAATTCTTCGTCTGGAAATACTACAGGTGCGTAAGCTGGGTCTTGAATGGTTTGTGGATGTTGTTTGGCACCTAAGGTCCTCGCTTCTAACCATTCTTCCTCTTGTTTGGCTACTTTACACATCCATAAATGAGTATCCTCATGCAACCATGAGGGGTCTGATTCCAATGAGTGTACTGATTCTGTCTCTTCTGGTGTCTTTTGGATGGTATTCCGTTGTATTGGGGGTACATCTCTATGGGAATAGTCTTTAAGATTGACTTTCGTAGTCACTCCTAAATGTTGCAAGTACAAAGAATTAGTTCCCCAATCTTGTACAATTTGTAACTGACGCATGAATGGTCGTCCTAAAATAATCTCGTAAGCATGATTTTTCACAAAATCACAAATGGCAAAGGTATGATCAAACTCCACACCACATGTGGTGAGAGATATGCCTTCTAATAAGCCTAATGGTTTTTCTATATGTCCATCAGCCATTTTTAGCTTCATCCTGGTGGGTCTTAATGTTGGCTTACCCCAACGTTTCCATAAAGCGGTGGTAGCTATGGCTACTCCGGCTCCTGAATCTAAGATGGCTTTCGTGGTGTAGCCCTGATGGGTTATTGGAAGATAAGTGTTACCTTCCTCTCCTTCACTTACATCTCCGATTCTCTCTATGGGTATCTCTGGTACCTTCTTGTGTGTTCCTATCTGCGAGGGAGTAGTAGCAAGCTCAGGGAATTGATTTGCTACATGCTTCCACAGTTCTAGTTTAACCTTTAACAATTCCTCTAGAGTGAGGTGACATTGTACTTTAGTGTTCTTGAATACTTTCGTGTTTCTAGAGATTACTGATTCTTCATTCCTCACTATTATTGTGGGTGTTCTCATGCAAATAGACTTTGCTTCCCAAGGTCCTGTGAGCTGAGGTAATTCTTGTAAAGAATTGGATTCAAAACCTGTGTGTTCACTCAGTTGCTCTTCCTCTACATCATCGTAAATAGAGGGATGTCTTGGGGAAATTGCTCTTGCAAGTCATTTATTTCTTGAATAGGAGGATGGGTTCCTTGTTCTTTTCTCCACTTCTCTTCTTGGATTTCTCTTATAAATTCATGTGAATATCTATGTATGGAAGACAAATTGTCTTCACCCTCCGTATTTGGTACTTGAGACAGGGGTGGTGCATTCCTTTCCCGTGTCTCTGAAACAATAGGGTTCCTATGCGGATCCTTCTTTTCCTTGCTAACGATCAAGTATTCTAGCCTCTCCATTAGTCCTTGAAAGTGTCATTCCGGTTTTGCCATGTTATTCCAATTTAGATATCTAGAGGCTTCGAACATTGCTTGTGCTATTTCTACCATTTTCATGCAAAGTTTTGTCCTCTCAATTTTTAAACCTGCTCATGGGTAGTTCTTACTCATTTCTGCTATCTGGGGTCGTTCTTTTAATCTAGCCTGATATGCATGAAACATCATGTCTAGGTTTTCTGGTATGGGTTCCGCTAAAACTGATCTTGATCTTTAAGCTAGATTCTCTTGATTCAATTCCTGTGAAGTCAATTCTAGGATTTTGGCTCTAGATTCCTTGAGACTTCCTTCCAATTCTGTTATCCTCTTACTCCACTTTCTCTTAATCCTTTCTCGTGAATCTTTCCAAGATTTCATCTTTTTACTGCTAGATTCTCCAACTTCACTAGTTTCGGCTATCTTCTCAGTGTTAGGCTGTTGATTCTGTAAGAGTGCCTGGGCTCTTGTTATAGCTTGGATAGGCACGTATGTAGGGTTGGATCCATCGACATTGTGCACTATACCTATTACGTTGATGGGTGTTACATTTGAAGCATTTATAGGGCTCTTATGACACTCTTTGACCTTTACCACAGTCGGCACAAAAGCCTGGTATGTTATAATATTGTGATTGTCCTGCTATTGGAGGATGTGGGCAATCCTTTATGAAATGATCTCCTTGGCACCTAAAGCATGGTCCTCTAGGGACCTGTGGTCTTTGCTGTCTTAATTTGGACCGCAGATTAGGGTTGGTATACATCACGTTAGCGTAGTCGAGCTCCCAACTGGGTTCCAATGGTGGACTATCGTATTGATATGTTTCCACATGTTCTGGTGACTCTGTGTAATACGCTGGTGGACTATCTACATGTGTAGAGTCAAAACTGTTTGAGTTCGGGTCACTTTCTGTAATTAAGGGTGAAGAGGGAACTAAAGCCCTGCTTAGGTTCTCTTCTGCAGCAACATATTTAACTGATATGACATTATCTCGTGGGGGTGGCTGCTGAGCTAAGACAGGTTGAGGTCTCTGTTGAGCCTTATAAGGATAGTTCTAAGGAGTCCTATAGTAATGAGTATGAGTATTGTATTGACCTTGATACCTACCTGGTTGTGCATATGCTTGCGGGTAGTTCTATCTCACTACTTGTTTGTTGTAGGGGCAGTCTTGACCCGTGTGATTCGTGTATCTTCTCTCAATCGTATAGTACTGGCCACTAGGGTTGGCTTGCGGTTGTGCTGCATTGGGACACATATTTGCCATATGATCACCACCACAGGTGTAACAACACTTATTTGTTGTTAACCTAGGCATCTGTTTACTAAAAACTCCTAGTTTTTGGGCCACTTTTTCTGCTAGGTCTTCAATTGAGCTAGACAATTTTGAAGATGCTAGAGAGGAACAATCTGAGTCCTTATAGACTTTTGAGAGTTCCAACTCGTCTCCTAAGTTGTCCTCAATGTCTATGCAAATTCTTACACATTGCTCTAGCGTTCTGGGTTCCTTCAAGTATACATGGGAGCGTAGTTTAGAGCTCAATGGGCCATCTAAAAACAATGACACTTGCTTGGCCTGTGAGGGTAGCTCTTGCATTGGACATCTCTCAACATATTGTCTAAACCTACGTCCTGCGAGTCTAACTGTTTCGTGAGGGGTTTGTTTGAAGCTACGTATTAACGAAGACGTATCATGCCTGATCCCACTTTTAGAGAATTCCATGATGAACGACTCTAAAAAGTGATGGATATCTCTAAATTGCCTTTGTTGCAATGGTTGGAACCAAGTTAAAGCGGTGTTCTTTAACGTTAGTCCAAAAGCATTATATTGCGTAAACATATCTTCTACTTGCTCTGCTCGTAGCACTTGCTTAAATTCCGCAACATGATCATAGGGATCTCCTGTCCCATCAAAGTAGTTTTTCATGGATTTTACTAACTGAGTGGGTCTTAATACCCTTGGGTGTTTGCATGGTCTAGGTAGAGGAAAATCATCTCTACCACCTGGTATTCTAGGTTCTCTTTGTCTATCCACTCTGCCTGTGTCTACGGTGGTTTTATCTCTCCCTATGGGATGATTGAAACTTACTTCAGGTCTTTCTTTGTTTTTCTCTCTTTGAGTGCCATGGGCTGAGGATGTTCCAACCCCTTGGTGGTTCGCGTTTACATTTGCTCGAGATGGAGGAAATACTAAATCACCTCTCCATGTATATGTATTTCTCGCATGGTGTGGTACTACAAATACTCTTTCTGAAGTTCCATCTAGGTATACAACCTTTCCAGGTGTATCTGGGTCCTTAAATTCATAAATCGTGATGGAGCCTACCTCACTAGGTTGTTCCGTTCTGTATCTCCAAAATGCTAGGTTTTCGTATCGCACACCTTTACTTTAGTCTTGGACTTGAAAAATTTAAGTCTCTTGAACTTAATACGTTCCTATCGTCGTTAATCTAACCACAATGCTACCGTTTAGCCTAAGATAATAATTGACTGAGGGGGTTGAGTATTCTTCCAACCTCAAGTCAGCTACTTTGAGTGCTCTGATGCCCAAGAAGTCGCACTTCCCAAGCCCTGCATTCTTCACTACCTTGCCTTGATTGCCCTTGATTGCCCTTGCTAGACCTGTAAAAATCCACTATTAGACCAATTCTCAAATGGATGATCAAGCACTTGAATATATACACTTTCCAGTCCTTTCTCCTTGACCCAAAATTTCAATGCCCCCTAGTTTTATCTTTTCAAAAAAACGAGCTATAAACCTCAAAAAACGGACTTCGGATGAAAAAGATATGAGCGTGCAGGCCCTTGGGGGTAAAAACTGACAAGTAGATTTTTCTTTCCCTATGAGCTAAGGGGACTACTATGAGTGCAATCACCCAAAAATTTTCAAAAAATAGCCCCAAATTTGCCCAAAAAATCAAACCCTAAAAATTGCGTTTGGGATGGACAATCGCGATGGTCTGCAACAATCGTGATGGTCTGCAACAATCGCGATGGTCTGCAACAATCGCGATGGTCTGGGACCGTCGCGATAGTCCAGGTGAACCGTCACGATGGTCCAGGTGAACCGTCGCGATGGCGTGGCACAATCGTGATGGTCCGAAGGCGCGAACTGTGGCGATGGTCTGAAATGAACAATCGCGATGGTGTGAAATGAACAATCGCGATGGTGTGAATGAACCGTCGCGATGGTCTAATCAACGAGCAATCCCGATGGCATCGGTCAACGATCAACGAGACAATCGTGATGGCGTGAGCCCGTCGCGATGGTCACGAGTCACGATGGCTTGAGCCAATCGCGATGGTTCGAATTTTGAGGCATCGTGATGGTCTGAGGGTATTGTCGCGATGGTCTGAGGGTATCGTCGTGATGGTCTAAGGGTATCGTCGCGATGGTCTAGCTTGCCACGTGGCAGCATTGGCGCGATGGCGTGGGGTCGACGGGATCGTTGGGATGGTCAAGGACCATCGCGATGGTTCAAGTGAACCGTCACGATGGTGCGAGACCGTCGCGATGGCGCGAGACCGTCGCGATGGTCCGGCCGAGCCGTCGCGATGGCGTGAGCCAATCACGATGGTGTGACACAATCACGATGGCATGAGCCAATCACAATGGTCCACCAAACTATGAATTTTTGCAAAGCGTTTGTGGATCCGTGTATACACTGGTGTCGCCTACCTCCCAATGTGGTTGCTTGCCAAAAATGTCGAAGTTGACAGACCATCGCGATGGTCTGACACACACGGCAAAAATCTGACAGAAAGTACATTTTTACCTTTTGGAAGCTTTCTTGATGCTCTGGAGCTTTGTACCTGCAAGAAAACTCAAAAACACAAAAGCACATACAAGCACAAAAGCTCTCTCTCTCTCTCTCGCATGCACAAATGAGGGAAAATGAGGAGAATGGGTGGATATGGTGAATTTTTTGATTTTTTCGAAGTGGAAGAAGATGTGGTGATGAAGATGGAGTGTGGGGAAGGTGAAAAACACAAAAAACTAATGAAAAACAACAACAAAAACTGAAATTTTTTACCTTCCAACGCTACTTCTTGTTATACTCTTACCATCACACATTCGTCCTAGACTCGATCCCCGGCAAGGGTGCCAAATTTGGTGTTGCTCTAGCACAATGGTGAGAACCACGTTAAGAAGCTCCACCTCCTTAATGTCAATCCGCAGAAGAGATAGGAGTGATATGAAGATCGTGAATGTGAGATGAACTGAGAGTGAAGGTGAGAAGCATAGAGATGCACACACACATACACACACACAATGAAGAGACAAGCAAGACACAATGGAAGGTAGGAAATCCACTCTATTACTCAAGAATACTCTTACAAGCTCAAGCTCACTCTAGCTCATACAAGTCTACACTAGCTCACACTAAGTAACCTCAAAAATGAGCTCTCTAGCTCTTTTTATAGATTCTAGACTAGTTTTGACCAGTTTCACATCTAGTGACCGGCATAGTTAAAAAATAGGTTCTAGGAGCTATTTGAAAGGGTAAACGGTGTATAAAAATAACCAAGATTGGTACGCTCATTCTACCTAAGCTCCTCAAGCTCGAGGACTCCTCGGCTTGCACAAAATGGAGCTATAAATTACAAAAAGGGGTTCTCTATGTTACATATGGTACAAAAATGATGAAAACCACTGTTGGCGATTTTTGAAAAGTATTTTAAAATATATTTGTTTGAAAAATGATTCGACTGGCTCCCTGATACTTCATTATGCTCTGTCTTTACATGCTTCCATGTCTTCTATGCCTCTGGCTACTGCCAACAGATGTATGTCCATCTCCTCGGTTCCAAAGAGTGGGAAATTGATTCCTTAGTAAGAAAGCAAGAAAGCTTGTATAAGACTTTATCCTCGACATCTTGGGCTATGATATCCTTTTCACTGATGTGTTATCAAATAGAACTTGTTTATGCTGATCAGCAATTCATTTGATGGAGAGGAGATTTGTACATAGGTTTGGTACAAAAAGTACATTCGATAAGGCTTTCATTCTCCTAGGTGATTTGTAATTTGTACTTTTTCTTTATCTTCAATTGGAAGACTCTTGTTATCTCCTAAGTAAACTTTGACTTTGTGGTCTTCTAGCTCTTCAAATCACTCACTGTCTTTGCACATAGCCATTCCTCTAATGAACTAGAAGTGATTAGAGCATTGGCCTCTATTGAGATAAAGAGATCTTCACTTGAAAAATGAGACCTATGTATGTATGACTTATCTTGATTGTTGGAAGTAGATGCTTTAGAATTGTTCTTCTTGTTATAATAGAACTTCTCTATATGTCTTGATTTTCCACAATAGTTGCATGTAAACTTCTTAGATGAGTTATTGGAGCCTTGTTTAGGTGCATTTGTAGAGTGATTACTAGAGTTATTAGTCTTGTTGAAGGGACCCTTAGCTTTCATGACTGCTTCTTATGATGTTGAAGACTTGGCTTGCGAGTCGTGGAGGAGCAAGACCCTTTGCACTTCCTCCCAGGTTAACACTTGAGCGCGATTGTAAAGTTTCGTTACAAAAGTTTCATAGGACTTAGGAAGCTTGATAAGAAGTCCAATAGCCATATTCTTTCTTGATACCTATCTATCACACAATGTGTACATATACATATACATGTACATGGGATCATGGGGCCTAATGGTGAGGTTATGGAACTCTGCTTATAAGACATAAAGTCTAGAGGGATTCTTATACTCATAGAGATCTTGAAATATTTTTCAAGCCTCATGGGAATTATTGCAAGAAGTAATATGTGTGTTAGTGAATTCATCACAAACTAGCAATAGTTATCCTCGGGCTGCTAATCATTTACATTCCAAACATTAAAATGTTCCATCTTACAATTCGATGTCATAAGTGCTCTTCTAAATGGTGGTCTTCAAGAAGAGGTATACATAGAATAACCTAAGGGTTTCAAGGTCAAAGGAAAGTAAGATCATGTATACAAACTTCACAAAGCACTTTATGAACTTAAGCAAGCTCCCATGGCATAGTTTGAGAAGATCCACAAGTTCTTCGATGCTAAAGGATTTCAAAGGATCATTGTCAATACTAACTTATACATTCACCAACAAGAGTCCTTAATTGCAATCATCATTCTTTATGTCAACGACTTTATTTTGATGGGATTAGATAACGAACGCATCCAACTCATCATCATGCAACTTCACCTTGAGTACTCCATAATAGATCTTGGTGTACTTCACTATGTCTTAGGCATGGAAGTGTAGCAAACAAAAGAAGGCATATCCCTCTCATAAAAGAAGTTTTGATATGATCTTCTTTCTAGATATAACATGGAAAATTGTTGCTTATTATCTATACCACTTGATCCAAATATCAAACTCATACTAGAGGACTCATCATCACTTGTGGATGTAGATGCCTATTGACAACTTGTTGGCTCTCTACTTTAATTGGCCAAGATGAGAATAGATACGGCATATGTTGTTAGCATTCTTAGTCAGTTTGCACATCAACTTCATCTGACATATTAGGATGCTTCTTAGAGACTACTTTGATATCTTTCCCTCACTCGACATTATGGTCTTTGGTACAAAGAGGGCATTGATTTGGTAGGATATTCATTGGATTGGTGATATGATTCATGGTAGTCTAATTCTAGATACATATACTTGTCTGGCTCAAGACCTATCTCTTGGGCAAGTAAGAAGAAGCCTATAAATGCTCTCTCATCCACAAAGGCAGAACATTGACCATCCAACTTTGCAGAATGTAAAGCCATTTTTCTGTGATATTTATTATCTAACATTGGTATTTTACAGGTTACTCTGACATGCATGCACATTGATAATCAATACCTTGGCCATCGCGAAGAATCCAATGTTCTATGCTTGGACCAAGCACATTGGAATTTAGTACCATATCATCCGTGAGAAGCTTAGATCTTAAGAGATTACTTTGGAGTAGTGTACCTCTCAGGAGAACTTGATAGACATGTTCATGAAGGCTTTACTATACTCTAGTGCTTGTGAACGTCTACAACATTTGGCCGCTCCCAAATGGACCTACAGACGGGGTGTTGACAACATGAGTTCTTCTACCTCATTTCCATTTGTATCTGCATGAGTGCATCTTGACAACATAAGCTCTTTCCACTTTCATATTATTTTAGTTGTATCTCATTGTATTTGGGTACCTTGCCATTTGCTTCTACCATTGTATTCATTATTCTTCAAGAGGAATAATCCCATATATAATGTACTTTGCAGAGCCTCCTCCAACTCTATATAATGGGAACCTCTCCCCCACTTTGTGCTTGGTTAGAAGCTTGTAGATCCTACTTCATGCTCTTGGCAAGCTCATTTCTAGTCCACATGAGTTTACCCATTTCTTGGTCTATTCACTTTGAGTCTTTCACACTCTTTCATTTTGTGAGTACACTCTTCTTTTCATTTTGCTTCCACCCGTATACTTTCTACACTATTCAAAAACCTTCATTTGGGGATTACCTATACTTCGTGACTTTCATTGATGATTTCTCAAAGCATGCATGGGTCTATCCATTGAAAGCATAGTTCAAAGTATTGAAATGCTTTAAATAATTTGTGATTATAGCTAAAAGTGTGTCAGCATGTAAATTTAGGCACCCTTTATTTTAATCAAGGGGGCATATATGTCTTTTGATTTTAATGCATTTTGGTTGAGTATGGGAGAAAGCATCATTGTATAGTATTGCATACATGTCAAGAAAATGGAGTTTTTGAAAGAAAGAACATGTATCTCATAGAAATGATGAGGGGATCTGGTCAAAATTCAACTTTACCTCATAGATTCTTGCATGAGGTTGTTATGTATGCAACATATATACTTAACAAGTGTCCCACCAAAGCACTACAAACAATCAATCCATATGAGACTTGGAATGATCACAAGTCCTCTCTTGCTCATCTATGTGTCTTTGCTTCTCTGGCATATGCATTAGTGTCTGAATAACAATGGAAAAAATTGGATGATAAAGTAGTGAATGTATTTTTATTGGGTAGAGTTCTGTAGCAAAGGCTATTGACTATATCATTAGAATAAACACATTTTGGTTAGCCATGATGTTGTTTTTGTGGAAGATGCAATTCAACCTTTACTTTCATGTACCAAGGAGACAATAGTTAGCTCTGAAGATGCGTATGATGCTTCTCTTCCTCTTTTTATAGGTGGACAATCAAGCGCTAGTCTGAATAAGGCAATTTTTCCGCCTTTGCAAGTTTCAAAATAATGATGTAGATCATTCCATTTCTGATGCAGATTTACATGATGCACTTATTGATGAGAGGAATAATACAAAAGAGGAAAAAGTATGCTTAAATGGTGCTTCCTTTGCATCATATTGTTATGCAATGGCTGTCTCTAGTGTTGTGATGAGAATGGATCTATTTCTTTTGATGATGCATAGAATTCAAAAAAATGGATGGCCGCTATGTAATCAAAATATGATGCTATTATAAATAATGGTACTTGTTCTTTATATGATTTAAGGCCATTGACACTAAATGGGTATACACGATGAAATGTAAGCTTGATGGAACAATTAACATGTACAAGGTTAGGCTTTTTGCAAAAGTTTATGCTCAAGAGAGAGGCATTGATTTTGGCAAGACCTTTGCTCCCACATGCCAAATGTGCACCATTCATAGCATTCATGCACTTTGAACTAATCACGGTTGGAATGTACATTTATTGGAAATTAAAATTGCATTTCTGAATGGTGATTTACATGAAGATGTGTATGTTTTTCAACTCCATGGATTTATGCAAAAATGGAATGAAATCAAAGTGTGCATTGTTGAAAAAGGCATTATATGGTTTGATGTAGGCACCACATGCTTGATATGAGAAGATACATGCCTGCTTGCTAGCACATGGTTTTGAGAATAGTCCCATTGAGAGCACCTTATATGTTAAGAGTGTAGATGATGTACTTCTAATCATTGTTGTATATGTTGATGATATGTTGCTCACTAGCCCTAATGAGAAGCATATTATTGAATTTAAGGCTGATTTGCATGCCTCTTGTGAGATGTCAAACTTGGGACAGTTGCATCATTATTTGGCTATTCATTTTATGCAAGTTGATGGGGGGAATAGATTTGCGTCAAACAAAATATATTGACTCATTACTGCAGTGTTTTAGCCTTGAAGATTACAAACCCATTGCCATTCCCATGGAAATAAATTTACAGTTGAGCCTTCATGATGTTGGAGATGCATTTGATGTTGTTCCTATCAACAGGTTGTTGGATGCTTGATTTACTTATGGATAACTCAACCTGATATTTAGTTTGGTGTCTCTGAGATGAGAATGTTTATGCATTGTTGAAGTCCCAAGCATTAACAGATGGTTAAGCATATCTTTTTCTACTTGAGTGATATGCGACTACTTGGATTGTTCTATCATAAGAGGGGGGTCATTACCACCAAAATTTACATGCTTTTTTTGACTCAAACTAGGATGGTTATTATGACAATCATGTGCCCACCAATACTTTCTTCTTCATGTTTGGTAGCTCATGCATATCTTGGCAAGAAGCAGCTTAGTATGGCCACTTCTAGTTGTGAGATTGAGTATAGGGAAAGTTTCACAATGACTTTTGAGTGTGTGTGGCTCAGGTGCCTTTTGGCTGATTTGGATGTTGATCAGTCTTCAACCACCACCATATTTATTAACAGTCAAAATGCATTGGCAATTGCAAGGAACCCCATGTTCCATGCTTGCACAAAGCACATTGAGGTGCACTATCATTATGTAATAGATATGTTCTCTATTGGTGAGATCAATTTGCCTTATGTGCCCACATAAGATAATGTTGCAGACCTTTTCACAAAGGCTCTACCTAGGGAGAAGTTACAAGCTTTTCGCAAAGATTTGGGCTGACTTCCTTCTGTGGATTGATTTTCTTTCACATAGCTTTGCACTTCCTTATACTACCTCCTTGTACATTGCATCACTCCAAGGAGGATTTATTGATATATGTCGGTAATGATGTGTGTGAACACACTTAGGAGTGTTAGGCAGCCACTTTTTTTCTTCTTTAGGAGGTTTTTCTTCCCCCAGCTTTTATATACAAATATAACCCTAAAAAGTCACTTATCTTTGTACATTCACTTGGTAATACATCATGTATTGTGTTGTGTTCCAAGCTTCTTCTTCTTGCTTGATCTATTCATGTGTTATCATAGACCTCGAACTCCAACAAAGCTACTTCTCATAGTCTACTCTTAAATTGGTATCAGTTTCCTCCATTTGCATCAAATTTTACTATCACTACAAGAATAAAGGGCGCATAGCGATGCCCCCAACTGAGAAAAAAATGGGGAAACTCGCCTGTGCAATGATGGGCTCAGATAGCATTGCATACATGATGCTCCAAGAGACACATAAAAAAAAAAATATTGTGGGTCGAATAAGCGAGGATGAGCAATGCATATATTATTCATCACTATCTGCGTCGACTTTTAGCAACTATGTTAGCGACGATTGCACACTAGATGCAATGCTTTATCGTTGCATAAGCAATGCTCCATGAATTTGAGAAAACAAAAATTTGATTTCTCTCCGCACATTTGTGCAAAGATCAAGTGAGAGAGCAAGAGCAAACAAGCGAAGGAGCGACCGAACGAGACAAATGAGAGTGAATGAGCAAAGGAGCGACCAAACAAGCAAAGGTACATGCACATACATACACACATATGCATACACCCACGTGCATACACACACATGCATATACATAAACACATATGCATACACACACATGCATACACACACATGCATTTACATACACACATATGCATACACACAGGCATTCACACACACATGCATACACACACATGCACACATATACATATATACACACACATACATATACACATATACACACAGAATCATACACACACTTGACATATACACATACACATATAGATACTTTCACATATACATACACATATATACACACACATGCATACACATGTGTATGCATACATACATAGACACATGCATACATGCATGCACATACACACACATGTGCATACACACACATATGCATACACACACATATGCATACACACACATACACACATATACACACACATACATACACACATATACACACATACACAAATGTACACATATATGATATGCATATGCATACATTTACAAATGCACACATATGCATACACATGCATGTTGGGAAAGATGGATGGACACTCCAAGTGATGAGTAGTTACTACCAAATCCTGCTTTGTACTAGACCCTTGTAGCTTCAGAGTTGATATGTTGACCCTCTTCACTTTCCAATGACACCATAAAAGTGCCTATGTACTTTGGAAATGATGTATGTAAAGATTGGATTAAAACAGACTACTTCTAAATAGAAGGATCCAAGAAAAACTTTCTATTTTGGATCATACACCTGTTGCTTGTAATGCTTAGCATAACCAGTACAATAGGAACTGGAAATGTTCCTTTTAGAGGTATCTAATTAGCTTAGTAGGCTAATGATTCCAAGTGGAATCACTTGAAATGATTAACTATGCACAGAGAATCAATTTAGCAAATTAATCATTACCCCTGA
Source organism: Ceratopteris richardii (assembly GCA_020310875.1). Classification (NCBI taxonomy): domain Eukaryota; kingdom Viridiplantae; phylum Streptophyta; class Polypodiopsida; order Polypodiales; family Pteridaceae; genus Ceratopteris; species Ceratopteris richardii. The sequence goes on along the minus strand of CM035416.1, from coordinate 105,386,366 downwards.
GTTTTTAGGACCTCTGCAGGAATTGACCAGTGAGTGCTTCGACACAGTTTTCTTCCAATCGGCTGAATGGACTTGCTTCAAACTCTGTCAGCATGTAGATAACTTGGAGTTGATTCAACAACCTATAGATCATTGAATTTGGTCGAGAAATGAGTGAGACATGAGCAACACAAGTTGACAATAGGAAATGACTATAACAGAGATGTCATAGATGAACAATGTAAGTATAATGTATTACTTAACAATCTTGTACAATGTCATAGGCTTGGTAATCATAGCCATATGATGAAGAATGGTGTAGGATACAATGTAGGCCTTACATATAAACTAAATGACAATGGAGAGCTCGGGGAAGGATCACTCTTACCGCAACTTTTACATGAGAGTTTATATAAGTGTTCCATTCACATTTGAATTTGAATTCAAATTTTGGCTCTCTCTAAAAGTGAACCTTCATTCTAGGAGATATTCTCTCAATGTAGTTGTCACTTTCCCACTAATCAAATCCATGACTTTTAGGTAGACGATTACAATTATTCTTAAGTAAAAAAGAAATGAATTTTACAAAGGTAAAGTGGTAAATCTCCACTAGCAATAGTTTCCATGAAACTTCATGTGTGTATGAGCTACAAGCCAAATGTGTAGGCTTGTGATTTGCAGGCTTGTGATTTGCACCAATAGCTCTACCTCAAGCCAAACATTTTGGCTTGGTCTTCATCTTTAATCTTCATGAATATCCTGCAATCCAATCATTGATTTGAACCTACAAAGCTTTGTAGCATCTAATGCCTTGGTCAACAAATCTGCACATGGCATGTTAGTTGATACATATGCTAGCTGAATATCCTTGCTTAGTAACTTCTCTCTCACATAATGATAGTGGACCTCTATATGCTTGGTCCTAGCATGATAAATGGGATTAGCTGCAAGATGTAATGAACTTGTATTATTGCCAAAGATCATCGGAGATGTAGTATGCAAGCCCAATTCTGTATACAACAATCTGATCATATGGCCTCTTGAGTAGCATTGGCAAATCCTCTATACTCTACCTCTGTAGAAGATAAGGCAACAGTAGGTTGCTTCTTTTAAGACCATGATATTGGCTTATCACCTACAAATGAAAGGTATCCTCAGGTGCTCCTCCTATCATCTTTGCATCCTGCCCAATCTGCATCTGAATAAATTTTAATGTCCAAGTCTGATGTATAAGGGAAATACAAACCATGATGTTGAATACTGTTAAGGTACTTCAAGATCCTTTTGGTAGCCTCCAAGTGAGGTGCCCTAGGCTTATGCATAAACTGACTTAGCACACTTACTCCATAAGCAATGTCTATCCTTGTCAAGGTAGCATAATTCAAGCTTCCCACTATGCTTTGATATCCTGTAATGTCATCAAGTACATCACCTTCATGAGCACATAGTTTTAGGTTTACCTCCATTGGAGTACTTGCAACTTTAGCTTCTTGCAAATGAAACTTCTTCAACATATCCTGTATATACTTTCTCTGAGTAATGTAAATTCCAGAGTTAGTATAGAATAACTCAAGTCCAAGAAAATATTTTAGTGATCCAAGGTCACTAATTTTGAACTCCTTCATCATCTGATTTTTAATCTGTTTGATGCCATTAGCATCATTACCTGTAAGTATGATATCATCAACATATACACATAGGTATATTACCTCTGAACTCCTTCTTTTGATAAATAGAGAAGTATCTGCTTTACTCATGACAAAACCTTGGTCCTGAAGGTATGTGGTCAACCTATGGTTCCATGCCCTAGGTGCCTGCTTCAATCCATAAAGAGCGGATCCTCACAACCAGGAGGTTGTGACATGTACACATCCTCTGAAATCCAGCCATTTAGAAATGCATTTTTTACATCCGACTGATACATGTTCCAATTCTTTGATGCAGCCACACTTACCTAAACCCTGATGGTTGACATTTTGGCCATAGGTGAGAAGGTTTCCTCATAGTCAATGCCTTCGGTTTGTGCAAAACCCTTAGCCACAATTCTAGCTTTGTACCTGCTTATTGACCCATCAGAATTTCTTTTTATCTTATAGATCCATCTAGAACCAATTACCTTCATAGATTCCTTCTTTGGTACTAGTTCCCAAGTATCACTCTCCTTGAGTGCTTCAATCTCCTCATCCATAGCTTCCTTCCATTCTGCCTTAGTCTTAGCTTCTTCAAATGACGCTGGTTCTTTAATTGATAAATCTTTTGCAATATAAACAAAGTGCTTAGTAACAAGAGAGGTGTCATACCCATATTTGATTGGTTTATTGCTCTCCCTTTGTAATCTTTTGATTGCTTGATTAGATGATTCAGGTATATCTTCCAATTTCTTCATCTTGAGTTTACCTTGGACTTCCAAGCCTTGAACTCTTCAAGGTTAATGATGTCTTCATCATCTAAATTGGTGTCCTCATTCTGAGTAGGCTCCTCCTTGGTGAGGCTTGGAAGCTCCTCTTCCAAGTCATAAGGTAGCTTTACCTTCGTGCATTCACTATCAAACCAAGAGTCATTTTCATCAAAGACAAAATCTCTACTAACCATGAATCCCTTGTTTGAAGGATTGTAGAACCTGTAACCTTTCTGATTTAGATCATATCCAATGAAGATGTGTTGATGACATGATTGATCCTACTTCATCTACATTTGTATCTGCATGAGTGCATCTCCATTTTGTATTTAGGAGGCACTCCATTTCTAGTATATTTTCATTTTATATTGTATTTCCTTTGTATTTGGATACCTTGCCATGTGCTTCTACCAGTTGTATTCATTCTCCTTTCAGGAGACTTATCCCACATATGATGTACTTTTGAGAGCCTGTTGTATAATTCATGGGTTCAGAAGGTTAGACATATGGATTCTAAAGGTTAGAATGTGATGTATGTTTGCTTTGGTCTAGCCCTTGAATTACCCTTGGAACATGCCTTGAAACTTTGGGTGAAACCCTTGGTTTTAACCCTTGAGGTATTTATTCATATGATCTACCAATTGAATGGTTAGAACCTTAGGCTTGATTTATCCTAAGGTGTGGGAACCTTAGTCTTGGGAGAAGCTTCTCTAAGAGCCACCTTGTGTGTACGTGAGAGAAGAATCCTCATTTGATTTAGAAGGCATGTGATAGACCCTGGGAAATTAGAAGGCATGTGATCACCCTTGGGAAAGTGTTCACATGAGGGACACTTGGCTGGACACTTGGCCAATCTCAAGGACATGCACCCCCTTGGACTAGAGGTATATATATGGGTGGAGTTGGATGGGTGGATACATGCTCTCTCTGAGGAGTGTGGTCTTGCTAGTTGATTCATTTGTTTGTGGAAGGTAGTACGACAACATTGGTATCTAGAACTTAGGTTGATCTTTCATTATTCCTGGCGAGAACTCGGCTCTGAGTCTTTCTATTAATCCCGCCCACACTCGGCTCTGAGTTTTTCCACTACTCCCGCCCATGTGCGGCTGTGGCACACCATTCGAGGCTTCCTTTTAGAGGGAGCAAAACTATGTCCGTATGACTCTCCCACAATGCTCGGAATTCTAATCATCCACTCCCAAAGCACATGGATGCGCACATTCTACGTGACCGAGACTGGGAGACAGAGCGCGGAGTGCCGCTCACACTCATTGCTCTTCCTTCTACTGATTGAAGGAGTAGTGTAGTTTCTTTTTCTTATATACTGAAAACGGGCGCGTTTGATTGCCTATACGGGATATAACTCTCCCCAGTGATGCGCGCACGTACATTCATGCACGTAGATGCTCAGGGACCTCTCCTTTAGCACAACAATGAATGCTCCAGTCCACACACTACACACGTATCATTTCATGTGTGCAACATCTTCCTCATGTTTATGTTTCATTTCATATGCATCCACCAAGTGAACCACGTCACTTAAGAGGAATGACTTCTGTCACATCTGCCTAATCGATCATGTTAGTAGCATTAATAATCCCGAGCGGGCTCAAACACGTGACCTTCGGCTCATAATAGTCATGTTCAATGTTGGAACTTACACATGAAGGCAACCCGTGTGTAGAAGAGAGAGGCTTACATAAGGAAGCTCTGATACATCTTTTACAAAGAATTTGGCAAGAAGCATAAGTGGAAGCAATAAAAGTCTTGGAACTCGAAGAAGAAGTGTATCCTATTTATTTGCAAAATCAACAAAAGAAGAGTCTCCAAGTATCAACAAAAGCTAAGTACCTTTATTTTTCTTTGAGTTCATTATGCATTTGGTACTTTATGAAATTAAAAGAATGCATGCCTCACAGTTCTTTGAATACTTTTACCATCATGGATTTAAAGAAAAAGTATCCTTTCAACTATGGGCATGCATTGATTATGCATAGAACTCATTTCTTATTGTGGCATTCATATGAGATGATTTCAAATATCATTAAAATATCTCATATGTGATGTACCAAGGATAAAAGCATTTCATATATTCACTTGAGCACTCCTAGAATATGTGTAAGTATAAATTTAGTCATCTCAAAATTTTTTAAAGTATAGATGCATGTTCGGATATAAGAGGAAGTATGAAGATACCCTTGTAGGGTAAAGCATAATGCTCCAAGCTTGCAATATCGAAATTGAATGGATGGATAAGCTTCCTCTTGCAAAAGCTCAAAGGATGGACATTGAAAAAATAAAGGTAAGCACCATTTCCATTTTTAATTGCCTCGTTGGCCATGCTAAGAGTAATACATATAGATATGCATTACAAATGAAGAAGAATGTTCACATGCACGTAGAGAAGTGCATAAATTTATTTATCTAAGTGCATTTAAGGCATATATGAATAGTAAAAGGTTTCCAATTTAAGTGGACTCACTATCTCAATAGGGATAAAGAATGAACATAATAAAGTATAGCATAGCATGGCATGAGCATGAATGGAAATCACGAGCATATGTGGAGCATAGACTTATGTGTATAATGGAATTCCAAGGATGAATTCCATGCATGCTTTAAGGAGGGGCTCCATACTTGGACCTTATGCATGCTAAGCATCTTCAAGTAAAGGTGTATCGTTCTTGGCATACATAGTATTTTGAATCACATATGCATGGGTTGATGGGACATGAGAGAGAAATTAAGTTCTCTAAGTTTAAGATTAAAATAGGAAATGATTTCTAACTCTGAAGTCAAGATCATAAAAGTTTAATGGAATATTGAGGATATGTGACTCAATAGCCATTATCCTTTATGTTTTTTATATGTTGGCTTAATTCAAAAGCCAACAAAATTTAACTTAGGAAGATGAACTTTAAACGTCCAATCCTACTTATGGACCCCCAAGTTCCATAATACCCATGGCATGCCTGATCAGCAAGGCCAAGCACTTAAGCTTCAAATACAACAAGTTTCTCTTCTTATTAAATGGTAGTAATAAGAACTTGGATTAAAAAAATCCAAAGGAGAAACTAGAAGCTTATATGAGACCCTACACACATGGGATAATTTTTCATTGTGAACGATGTTAAGAAGTTCAGAGGAATTTCAATATCTGATCATTGAGGACAATGATCACACTAAAAGGGGGAAGAGAATGTCCTCAAATGACATATTAGGGAAAAAATGGTTGAACCATTTTACTCTTTTAGGCATTCATTTCTTCCCCAATAAGCTTCTTCCTTCACAAACGGTAGGATCCATTTGGAGCTTTGAGAAAATTGCTTCAAGAGTGAAGAATTGTAACTCATTAAGCATATCTAGAGAAGAGGAAGCTTAAAAGGGTTGAAAGAAACCCTTAAGAACTCTACTCCAAAATTTGCTCTATGAGTAAGAAACAATTTATCAAGATGGTTAACAAGGTAACCATTTAGTAAAGCTTATGATTGACTATATCCTTTGATACAGATGCCTACTTATGTCAATAGATGATATCTAGTATGAGAATACTAGCTCTATTATCAAATGACATAAACAAAAATAACGTTGATTGCATCTAATCAAGGAAATAGTTCAATGAAAGCTCAAAGTCTTTTCAAAGAACAAATCAAGACTCTGTAAGAATGTAACTTACAAATATTTTGATTATATTTGATAAGACTAAAATAAATGGAGTTTAATCCTTGAGTAAGAGCTAAAGTTGTCTACACTAAGGTGAGATTGTAAATCGGATGGTATGGGACGTCTAGATTTACAATGTCACTTAAGTCGGTTTAGTGGTATGGGACACTGAACTTAAGGATAATGGAAGCTTAAGCTCAAGGATATTGAAGAGCTTTTTGAGTGAAGGATTAAATAAATGAACCTCCCATTTGGATAGGAAATTAAAAGATCATAAATTTCCTACAGTTTTTGAGGATAAAAGCTCTTTAAAGGGGGGAAGAAAGGTATCATCAATATGATACTTCTAAGCAAAAGATATTCCTTAACTCTTTCATGAAAGTTAAGGAGTACATTGGATGTCCAAGTATCTAAGTGTGTTTGAGTTAAATCTCAAACACAGTAAGAACCTGATATGTAAGAAGGAAATTCATTAAAGAATTCCATTTTGGCAAGTAAACTAAGGTAAGCTAGCCAAAGACTTGAAGCATATTTAGAGCAGGGTATTTGAGAATGGATAAAGATGGATCCAAAAGTTTGGATCACTAAGCATAACAAACTTGCTTAAGTCAAAAGGGTGACATATAATTGTTGATCCCTAAAAGGTGAATAGTTAATGGTTTGAAGAACATCAACATGATGTTGAAGACTTAAGCTAGGATATCAACTCATGAAGGTATGAGTTGAAGATCCCAAGAAAATCCCATAGGTAAATATCATTGAAAAGGGATCTAAAGGAGAAAAGACCGATCTTATCTCCTATTAAATTTGCTAGAAGAATTTTGAGAAAGCCAAGTGACCTAACTTGGTCAAATATATGAAACCTTTTATGGTTGAATAATCCAAGAGGGCTCCATTGGTCAAAAAGATCAAACCCTTTTATAGTTTGATACCAAGTAAAGTTCAAAGCTCAAACGTAAAGAGACCTTAGATTTAGAAACTTTAGTCTTTGCTCTCATGAAAGTGATGCCAAGGAGTTCCAAGATGGAATTCATGATCATGGCAAATGATCAGAGAGCATTGAAAGATAAGGGCAAAGAATGTGGAAACATTGAGCATGTGGTTCTACGGATTGGAGAAAAAACTCACTGGTATGGGACAGTGAGAACTAACTCCCATTGAGATTTTTCTCTGATGGCCAGAGAGAAAATAGGCTCAAGATCTGATAGGAAACATCACGATAAGCCTTAAAGATAAGACCATTTAGATTAATGTCTTGTTGATATATTTAGGTAGTGATGTGTGTGAACACACTAGGACCGCCGGGGCACTTTTTTCCCTCTTTAGGAGGTTTTTTTCCCCCGGCTTGTATATACACCTATTGCCCTAATGGGCTACTTATCTTTGTACATTCTCTAGTAATAAATTCAGTATTGTGTGTTTGTGCTCCAAGCTTCTTCTTCTTCCTTGTGCTGTTCACGTGCTTCCACATACGTCTAACTCCAACACTTGGTATCAGCGCAGGTCGTCGCTTCATCTAGGGTGCCGTTGACACTCCTCTATTTGCAGTCTCAGATTCGCACGAAACTTGGTGAGCATACTCACGGTGTTTCAGAGATCAAAACAGCTTCGGTGTGTGGTGCCGAAATCGCGATTTGAGCTCGTTTCAGCCTCTGAACCCACTATTGTAGCGCTTGTGTAGGCTATTTCATCTTTTTGTGCCAAAGGTATATACCTGTTTCTATTCGCCAGTATACGTGTCTCAAAGTCTTCTACAGGTTTAGCAGAACTCATCTGGGTACTTTCGTTCAACTTTTTGAGATACAGTCAATTTTCTGCATCAAGGTATTTTAGTCACCGGCCATGGCTGAAAGCAGTGATGTATTCCGTATGTTGGCTATTGAGGATAAGTTGGATGGTACCAACTACCCATTATGGGCTTATATGATGCGACATGTATTGGTTGCAAAAGGACTGTGGAACATTATACAGGGTGTTGAAAGACGTCCTGTTACACCTGTAACAACAGGTACTACGAATACAGGTGTTGGAGCTGATGAAGATGATGTCGAAGATGATATTGTGCAGATTCCTGTTCGTGCTGCTGTTTCTGCTGCACCTACTGCAGAGCAGATTCGTTGGGATGGCACAGATGCCCAGGCACATGCATTGATAGCTTTGTTTGTCAAACGTGCCATTATTCCTCATATTGGCTCTTGCAGAACAGCTAAGGATGCTTGGGATACACTTACCACATTGTACCAAGCTAGGAATGAGGCTCGTGTTGCTTACCTCCGAAAACAGTTTGAGAGTGAGCACATGAATGAAGGTGATTCTATGGACAGTTTCCTGACGAAGATCAAAGACTTGAAGGAACAGTTGATTTCTGCTGATGAGGTTATACCAGATAGCTCACTTGTGCAGACCGTTTTGAATGGTCATCGTGATTCATATCAGAGTTTTGCTTCTACTCTTCGGTTGATGATGAAATGCAATCCAAATGCCTTATCATTTGATGAGTTAGTCTCTGTTCTGCTGCAGGAAGATAAGTCCAGGCAAAACAGGTCCATTATGCGAGTTGCAGATCAATCTTTCCTGGCTAGTCAGAAGGGCAAAGGAAAATGGAGCTCTTCAACTAGTCAGCAGAAATCTGCTAATTCTGCATATTCGAAGAAGGAAGATAAAGATGAGAAGAGTCAGAAAAGCAGAAGTTGTTTTGTAAGTACTGTAAAGGGAATGATCATATCATAAAGAACTGTCCAAAACTAGCTACTAAAGAGGCAAAGAAGAAAGAGGCTGGAATGGTTGTTGCAGAGGTCTCTACACCAAAAACAGAGTCTGCAAATCTTGTGAAGGAAGAAGAATGGGCATTTACTACTGTCTACAATTTTGACCCATCTTTGCATGAGCAGTGCATGGCTACAGTAGACTCAGATGTTTGGTATTTTGACAGTGGTGCGATCAAACATATTACCTCGCAGCGCAATTTCTTCTCTTCACTCGAGCCTGCCCCTACAGGGAATACTGTTACATGCGCCAACAACTCCTCTTATCCTGTTATGGGAGTTGGTAAAATCATTTTGACTACTGCTGATGGTAGTTCTTTCACTTTTTCAGATGCTTTATTTGTGCCAGGGATCAAAAAGAACCTGTTATCAGTCTCTACATTAGCCAAGATTGGCTTGGTTGTGAAATTTGTTGATGACAGGTGTACAGTTCATGATCTGTCAAATGGTGATGTGATTATTGCTTCTGGCATTTTATGTCGTGGGCTGTATAAGCTCATAGACTATGAAAGATTTGAAAATGATTTGGCATGTGCAGTAAATGATTCTCAGGCTATGTCAGATGCAAAGCTTTGGCATGCACGCTTTGGTCATCTGAATTTTGCTAGTTTGCTACGCCTACAAAAATATGAAATGGTGTCCTCTTTGCCCAAGCTTACGGCACCTGGAAAACATGTATGTGAAGGTTGTATTTTGGGCAAAATGCAGCGTTCCTCCTTTCCAAAAGATGGTTCAATTCGGGCTACATAGAAATTGCAGCTTGTACATAGTGATGTCTGTGGTCCTATGCAGACACCTTCTTTTGGAAACTATCTTTACTTCGTGACTTTGATTGATGATTTTTCCAGGCATGCATGGGTATATCCATTGAAGGCAAAGTCCGAAGTGTTTTTGTGCTTCAAACAGTTTTTGGTTTTGGCTAAAAATCTGTCAGGTTGTAAAATGGGCACCCTTTGTTATGATAGAGGGGGGGAATATATGTCTTCTGATTTTAATGCATTTCTGGTTGAATGTGGGATAACACATCAGTGTACAGTGCCTTATACACCTCAACAGAATGGAGTTGCTGAAAGAAAGATTAGGTCACTCATGGAGATGGCGAGGTGCATGGTCAAAAGTCAGGCTTTACCACATAGTTTCTAGCTTGAGGCTGTCATGTGTGTAGCATATGTACTGAACAGGTGTCCCACTAAAGCGCTACAGTCAATCACTCCATATGAGGCTTGGCATGACTACAAGCCATCTGTTGCTCATCTGCATGTTTTTGGTTATTTGGCATATGCACTAGTGCCTAAACAACATCGCAGAAAATTGGATGATAAGGCAGTAAAATGTATTTTTGTAGGGTACAATTTTGAAAGTAAAGGCTATCGACTGTATCATCCACAGACTAAACACATTCTGGTTAGCCGTGGTGTTGTCTTTGTGGAAGATGCTATTCAGCCATTGCTTTCATGTACTAAGGAGACATCTGTTAGCTCCAAAGACATGTATGATACTTTGATGCCTCTTTTTACAGGTGGACAGTCTAGTGCTGGTCCTAATGAGGAAACTTCTCAGCCTTTGCAGGTTTCATATGATGATGCAGATCATTCCATTTCTGATGCAGATTTACATGATGCACTTGTTGATGAGAGGGCTGATATTGAGCAGGCAAAAACTATGCCAAAATGGCTGGTGCAGACTTTGTGTGACAACAAATTAGATGCACCTTTGTTATATCGTACTCGTTCGGGCTCTCATAGTGCCTCCTTTGCATCAGATTGCTATGCTATGGCTGCGTCTAGTCTCTGTGATGAGAATGAGCCTGTTTCTTTTGATGAAGCACAAAAATTCAGAAAATTGGATGGCTGCTATGCAATCTGAATATGATGCTATAATGAAGAATGGTACATGGTCTTTATATGACTTGCCTCCTAGCAAGAAGGCCATTGGCACTAAGTGGGTATACAAGTTGAAGCATAAACCTGATGGTAGATTTGACATGTATAAGGCTAGGCTTGTTGCAAAGGGTTATGCACAGGAAAGAGGCATTGATTTTGATGAGACCTTTGCACCTACATGCCGTATGACTATTGTTTGGAGTATTTGATCATGGTTGGAATGTACATCAGTTGGACATTAAACAACATTTCTGAATGGTGACTTGCATGAAGAAGTGTATGTTTTTCAGCCCCGTGGCTTTGTGCAGAAAGGGCATGAAAACCAGGTGTGCAGGTTAAAGAAGGCATTATATGGTTTAAAGCAAGCACTACGTGCTTGGTATGAGAAGATACATGCCTATCTGGTTGCACATGGTTTTGAGAACAGTCCAACTGAAAGCACCTTATATGTTAAGCATGCTAATGATGTGCTTCTGATCATTGTTGTCTATGTTGACGACATGCTGCTCACTGGTCCTATTGAGAAGCTTATTGCTGATTTCAAGGCTGATTTGCATGCCTCATTTGAGATGTCTGATTTGAGGCATTTGCATCACTATTTGGGCATTCAGTTTATGCGAGTTGATGGTGGAATGGCTTTGTGTCAAACGAAATATATTGACACATTATTACACCATTTTGGCCTTGAAGACTGTAAGCCTATTGCCACTCCTATGGAGACATGTTTACGATTGAGTCTTCATGATGCTAGAGATGCATTTGATGTTGTTCTCTATCAGCAGGCTCTTGGATGCTTGATTTACTTATGCATTACTCGGCCATATATTTAGTTTGCTGTCTCACAGATGAGCAGGTTTATGCATTGCCCAGGAGTCATGCATTGGAAGGCGGTTAAGCGCATCTTTCGCTACTTGAGTGGTACTCGGCTACTTGGGTTGTTTTATCCCAAGGGGGGATCACTACCGCTTGATTTGCATGCTTTTTTTCACTCTGATTGGGCTGGTTGCTATGACACTCGTGTGTCCACCAGTGGTTTTTGCTTCATGCTTGGTAGCTCATGTATATCTTGGTTGAGCAAGAAGCAGCCTACTGTGGCCACTTCCAGTTGTGAGGCTGAGTATAGGGCAGCTTTCACAACGACTATTGAGTGTGTGTGGCTCAGATGCCTTATGGCTGATTTGGGTGTTGGCCAGTCTTCTGCCACCACCATCTTCACTGACAATCAGAGCACATTGGCAGTTGGGAGGAACCCTGTGTTCCATGCTCGCACTAAGCACATTGAGGTGCATTATCACTATGTCAGGGAGAGGTTCTCTGCTGGGGAGATCAGCTTGGCATATGTGCCCACGCAGGAGAACATTGCAGACCTTTTCACGAAGGCTCTGCCTAGGGAGAAGTTTGAAGCTTTCCGCAAAGCTTTGGGCTTACTTCCTTTTGTGGAGTGATTTCCACATAGCTTGGCACTTCCTTATACATGAGTGCCAGATCGTTGTTCACCGCATCACTCCCAGGGGGGATTTGTTGATATATTTAGGTAGTGATGTGTGTGAACACACTAGGACCGCCGGGGCACTTTTTTCCCTCTTTAGGAGGTTTTTTTCCCCCGACTTGTATATATGCCTATTGCCCTAATGGGCTGTTGTTCGCGTGCTTCCACAGACGTCTAACTCCAACAAGTCTTAGGTTCATTATGAGGTGTAGAAATGTACCTCCTTGAACCAATTTAATACACCTAGTTGTATGAGCAAAAGGGTAAATAGAAGAAACATGACATTTACTCGAGAAAATGCTATCCTTTATCCTCTTAAGCAGATGCATTTTTCTTAATAAAATGCATAACCAAAATTATATGGAACAATAAAGTAAGAGGGTAAAGAAGTTTGGGAGTTTATTAAGTTAAACTCCAAAAGTAAAGTCAAGCCGATTCAAGTATAATAACCTTGAATGAAAGAATGATCTATAAAAGATCTTCTTTTGAATCTTTGGTGAGAACAAGTGATTCAAGAATGTTCCTAGCAAGATCTGAGATATGATGCCTAGAAACAGGTATCTTTCTTGCAAGACCTTGGAACTAAAGCTGCAAAACTTGAATCATCTCAACTCCATCCAATAGAAAAATCTAGAAGGTATCTTGATGAAGAATTATTCCTCAATTATTTTGAGGATTTGAAGGAATTGGTTTAGTAAGCTCTTTGCAAAGCTTTGGTGATCTTCGAGGTTAGTATACATAACTATCTCAAGTATGAACTAGAGTCAGTTCAAGATAGTTAGTACTGATTCTCATTGGAAAGAACTGGCTAACAAAGAAGAAGGTAAGGACCCAAGAATGGTCTACCTGATAATTCCAATTCCTAAAGTCATCTTTGGATCTAAGTCTTGAATGTCAAATCCTCCAAAAGGATTAAACTCTATTCTGAGAAATAATCTAGGGAAAATCAAAGATGATCAAGATAGGGATCCACATGTAGACATGTACTTTTGAAAATTGGGTATATTTTCATTCAGAATACTTGAACTTTATGTTTCAAGAAGACTTGGATGATTGAAATAAGTCCACCTAGGTTGCCAAGGAATGAGAAGACAATTTTTTTCCTCATTTTATTGAGCATGTTTTGGCAGGGACTCACTAGACCCACTTTGCTAAGTTCATATCTTTAGCTAAGTCCTCGCAAATACAAATGAAGTATATTTGTATTTGAAAAGGACTATAAAAAAATAAAGTTAAGTTCAGAACATCTGAAGATTCCTCTCCTTTCTGTTGAAAGTGGAAGATGAATCTAGTTTTTGGCCCTTTCAAGATAGAGATAGGATCTCTATCATAGGCTCCTAAAAATTATACATTTCTAGGAAAGTAGAAAGTGTACTGAAATGTATTATTTTATGGAGCTCAAGGTTTGTGAAAGTGCCAAAAGCAAAAGACCACCAAAGAAGTCTACCCATCTCACTAGTCCATAGGTACAGAGCATGCATGTACATTCGGGTGGACTAAGAGAAAGTGATTTGGGCAGGGATTTTGATTCCTTTCCTTTCAGATTACAGTAGGGATTAGCCTTTATCTGATTACTGGAAATGAATCTAAAGAGAGAGATGACCATGCTGACAGTATAGATCATGGTGCACCGGGAATACTTCACATATTATACCTACACGCATTTTCAAGGATGAAAATGTTAAAGGGGGAAGAATGTTGTATAATTCATGGGTTCAGAAGGTTAAACATATGGATTCTAAAGGTTAGAATGTGACGTATGTTTGCTTTGATCTAGCCCTTGAATTACCCTTGGAACATGCCTTGAACCTTTGGGTGAAACCCTTGGTTTTAACCCTTGAGGTATTTATTCATATGAGCTCCCAATTGAATGGTTAGAACCTTAGGCTTGATTTATCCTAAGGTGTGGGAACCTTAGTCTTGGGAGAAGCTTCTCTAGGAGCCACCTTGTGTGTATGTGAGAGAAGAATCCTCATTTGATTTAGAAGGCATGTGATAGACCTTGGGAAATTAGAAGGCATGTGATCACCCTTGGGAAAGTGTTCACATGAGGGACACTTGGCTGGACACTTGGCCAATCTCAAGGACATGCATCCCCTTGGACTAGAGGTATATATATGGGTGGAGTTGGATGGGTGGATACATGCTCTCTCTGAGGAGTGTGGTTAGGCTAGTTGATTCATTTGTTTGTGGAAGGTAGTACCACAATAGAGCCCCTCCCAAATCTATATAAGGAGGGTCTCTGCCCTCATTTGTACTTGGTTAGAAGCTTGAGGAGCTTCCTCCATGCTCTTGGCAAGCTCATTTCTAATCCACATGAGTTTACCCACTTCATGGTCTACTCATTTTGTGTCTCACACATTCATTGTTTTGTGAGAGTACTTTACTTTTCATTTTGCTTCCGCATGCGTACTCTCTACATGGTATCAGAGCACTAGGTGGAGTGCTTTCTTCTCATTTTGATGGCGTGCTTTCTTCTCATTGAGAGAGGCCTTTTGCCATCAGTTTTTGGGATTCATTCTGCCCACTTGCCCACCCTCCCACACATCTTCTTCATTTGTTTGTCCACCATTTGCTTTCATTTTCCCCTCCCTCCCACCCCTCTTTGTGGATTGAGTGGTAATATGTTCCTCATTGTGAGAAATATTTACGTAGAAATTGATAGTGGTTCTCTTTGTTGATAGTGTTTATAAACACTGTGTGAAGTTAGTTGCTAATCTCACGTAATTAGAAGTGTTCATAAACACTCTTTGCATTTTATCATCATGCCTTGTAGAGGGTGAAGTAGAGGATGATGAGTATGATGATGACGATTATCAAGAAGACTGTAATGCCTAGACATGCGAGCTTCCTAATCTTCTGTTTCTGCTTGTAGCTGCCCTTCTTCCCCTTCCTCATATCTCGAACGTCTGCTCAACTACGAGGTGTTTATTGTTGAAGGCATGCCATCTTGTGGGATTAAGAGCTTCAAACACAGATTAAGCATCATTGAAGAGTGGCTAGCTACCCAAATATGAGAGAGAATTATGATCCTTTTGTACTCTGCTGCATCATAGCTGCTCGTATGCCTATTGTTCGCTAACAAGCTTCCACGTTGTTGCTGTTGTCCTCAATTTCCTCCCCATCTCCTTCAATTTCTTCATCCTCCGGCCTTCCAAGTTCCGTGAGTCCTCTGAACTCGCCGTACTGATGCGCTCTTCAACAAGGAAATGGATGTCATCACTCGCCTCTGCTCTCCAGTTGCTTAAAATTTACGTGAGCTTTCTCTAGCTGGGTGTGCGAGCTTTCCGGGTATTGCAGCATGTCCATGGAGGTAGCCAAGCTGCATCAGAAGTTTCTTGACTAGAGCGCTTGGGCTACTGCATACTCACAACTGACACGACAAATCAAAGGTCCGATCTGGGCACTTGAGGGGATCTATGTCACCAAGCCCCATCCAAGTTAAATCATCAAACTTAGAAATGGAAGGCCAAGTCGAAAGAGCGTAGTCCATTTTGATAGGGAAGAACCGCTTCTGACTACACTAATCTGATTAAGAAACAATTCAAGCGGGTTGGAACCAGTTATTGCTGATCACTAACTGCAGATACGAACAGCAGGCTATTTCATCTTGCGTAGAGAGAGAGAGAGAGAGAGAGAGAGAGGTAAATCTCCAAAGCCGGCCGATTGTGGATAACTTTGCACCCCAGTGGAACAAGCAATATACCTTGGAGGTCTCTAATCCGTGCACAGTGCTGACAGTGGGCGTTTTTGATAATTCGCATTTGCAGTGAAGATAAGGGACCTGCAAGAGATAGAGAGAGAGAGAGAGTGAGAGAGAGATCTTTCTGGATCACTCTGATGCGGGCGACAGTGGCACATTATCACTCTAATTTTGGAGAAAAACATTGAATAGTCTGTATTCGTTCGTGAATAGTCACTATAATAGCCATAGCTACATGGAAAACTCTACATCTGAGTTAATCTGTAACGCACCATTTTTTTTAGGAACTGTGCCAGCGTGCAAATAGTCACCCGTTAGTGTGTTAAGGCTTTCACGTGCAATTTGCGAGCTTTAATCTGGCGCCAAGGAGATTTTTTGGAGAGAAATACGTGATTGGTAGACCCTCCAAAGCTATCAGCTGTTAGGTAATTACTAAGACATCACTCATGATGTCATTATCACTACAATTTGAATAGGAGCGCAAACAGTTCTACTTAGAAAGTTGCTGGACACACACGATTCAAATGTTGTGAGGTTCACATTAAGGGATTACTTTGATACTTTACTCCAAAATCACATCCACATGACTATATTGTTTGGCAAATACACCTTGGCATCAATGATCACTTGGCCATATTACGTCCATTGAATGCTCCATCATATTGTAGAACAAGTCTGCCAAGTCATCATTGTGGTATTTACCCTTCTATATAATCCTTCAATTATTGCACATACAAGGCATGAGCCCTTGTATCTATAGGGTCCTTTTGTCAAGCATAATTGACCCTTACTTTGACACATCAATTTGGCACTAAGTGCCCTCTCTTGTAAACTCAAGTAATAAAAGAAAAAGTCTTGTGTGTGTCTAATTGTGGGATTGGAGGCTAGTCTAAGCCCACCCACAAGTTCTCCTTGAGCATCGACTCTCCCCACTCCACGGTGTCTCTCTGTGCACAAGTGAAGGGCTATTCTAAACCCTCCCCCCCGAAGCGTTGACTCATCTTAGTGCTTTGCAAGCAAAGGGCTACTCTAAGCCCCCCCCTCCCCAAGAATTTTAAGTGTGGTTAATATCAAGCTTTGCAAGTATTTTGAAGCGGTGTTCTTGATAGTGTTTCTAAACACTTTACCCTCAAAGCTTTGTAATGACCAAAAGTGAAGGTAGCTCATCATCTATGGCTAACTTCTTACCCTCTTTCACCCCTATTTTTATGCCTAAGGATGAACGCTTCAATGGACAAAATGACAATCTATGGAAAGATGTCATGCGTGCATACCTCTACACAAATCTCTTCCATGAGGTAGTAGACAGTTCAGACCCCGAACCCGATAGAAATACCAACTTAGACAATTGGCATGTGTGGAATGTCAAGGACAAAAGAGCTTTAGGTCAGCTGTTACTTGCCTGCGACGAACTGACAAAAGGACATATCACTGCCTGCAAGATGTCCAAGGATGCTTGTGATACATTAGTAGCTTTGTATGAAGGCAAAACTCCTTCAAAAATATATGCATTAGAGGCCGAGTTTCATAATTTGATAATTAGGCCACACGACACAATTACCAAGGTCATAGCCCAATTTGAGGACTACCAGTGTAAATTAGCACTATGTGGTAGGCAGATCTCTAGTGAAGACATGGCCATTAGGCTTCTCAACAAGTTACCTAAGTCGTACGAGACATTTGTCACAACTTTGTATAATCGCGACCAAGTCTTATCTTGGGAAGAGGTTCGTCGACTATTGCTCCTTCAAGACTTGCGAGCCAAATCGACTTCCTCACAAGAGTCAGCCATGAAGGCCAAAGGTCCATTCAATAAGGGCAAAACCACAAGTCATCAGGCTAGCAATGGATCTAAGCAAGGATCGCATAATTCATCAAAGAAGTTCACCTGTAATTTATGCAGAAAATCAGGACACTTAGAAAAGTTTTGCTATAAAAAGAAAGAATCATCAAAGGCTTCTAACTCTAGGCAAGCATCCAAAAGATCCCAACATAGATCCCACTACTTGAGTGAGGAACTCTTCATCTCCACAGAAGCCAATGCACTAGTTACTTCTAGCTCCCTGCATGAGTGGATCTTTGATAGCGAAGCTACCTCCCATATGTGCAAGGACAAGGACTCCTTTTAAGAACTCGAAGAACACATGGGAGAAGTCTATCTTGGCAACAACAAAAGTTTACCCATTGAAGGAAAAGGGAAAGTCCAAATTACCAACAATCAGGGGGAATGCAAGTCTTTATCCAATGTTCTCTTTGTTCCAAATTTATGTATGAATCTACTCTCCATCAAGGCCATTACAGATCAGGACAAACAAGTATGGTTTGATAACACCTCAGTTAAGGTAGTTGATCCCCATATAAAGGATGTCAATGCTCAAGGTATTGAAGAAAAGGGCCTCTACAAGCTATCTTGCTTTGTATCCAAAGAATCAAACTCAAGTTTGTGGCATCAAAGATTCGGCCACAAATCAAAAATCTCTTCATCCCAACTTGTGAAGGGATTGCCAAAGATCGGGCAACTTACTGATGTCTGCCAAGCTTGCACTCAAGGCAAGCAACACAGGGCCCCAGTTCCCAAGGAAGCTTCAACACGAGCGAGGAATCCACTAGCCCTCATCCACATGGACTTATGTGGACCTATGAATACCCCATCCCTGAGTGGATTCCTCTACTTTTATCTTCTACTAGATGACCACTCTCGCTATATTTGGGTGTACTTTTTAAAGTCAAAGGCAAACACATTTTCTAAGTTTCAAACTTGGATCAAGGAAGTTGAGAATGAAGCTTCAACCAAAGTTAAAACCATCAGATTAGATGGAGGTGGTGAGTTTATCAATCATGACTTTGATAACTTTATCAATTAGAAAGGGATCAAAAGACAAGTCACTCAGCCTCATACTCCATCCCAAAATGGAGTGGCGAAAAGAAAGATACGCAGAAAATGGAGTGGAAATGGCACGACCTATGCTTCATCACAAGGATCTACCCTACAAGTTCTGGGCAGAAGCTGTGCATACTGCCATTCACATTCTTAATCGAGGATTTACAAGTGCATTACACAACAAAACACCCTTCGAAGCATACTATGGAAGAAAACCAAATGTGAATTACTTTTGAGTCTTTGGTAGTGAAGCTTTTGTCCATGTACCAAAGGAAGATAGAAAAAAGTTACAATCAAAGTCCAAGAAACACATATTCATAGGGTACAGTGACCAATCAAAGGCATACCATCTATATGATATGGAAAACCAATCCATCACCATCTCGAAGGATGTGATCTTCAATGAAGCTTCCTCATACTCAAGAAAGGATTCAAGTACAAGTCTTAGTCCACCTATCTACACTTCAGAGGGGGACTCAGTATTTCCAAACTCCAACTTAGAAGCAAGTACTTCAAGTCATCCGAGAAGATCTCAAAGACTTATTGACAAGAGATAGCGAGAACAAAGTCATTATGTCAATTACGCCTTAATGCATCAGATCCAACAAATCCCAGAACCATCTAATTACAAAGAAGCTCAAGGACAACCTAAGTGCAAGTCGAAATGGATGCAATCGAGAAGAACAAAACTTGGAATCTTGTACCTAAGCCCACAAAACATCAAGTCATAGGAGTTAAGTGGCTTTATAAAGTTAAGTACAAGTCAGATGGTAGCTTAGACAAGTACAAAGCAAGGTTGGTAGCTAAGGGATACAAGCAACAACATGGCATTGACTATGAAGAAACCTTTGCTCCTACTGCAAGATTCACAACCATAAGAATCATTTTAGCCCTAAGTGCTCACTTTAAGTGGCCCATTTACCAGCTGGATGTCAAAAGTGCATTCCTCAATGGAGATCTTCAAGAAGAAGTATATGTTGAATAACCTGAAGGCTTCAAGATCAAAGGCAAAGAAGATCAAGTCTACAAGCTTCACAAGGCACTTTACGGACTCAAGCAAGCTCCCAGTGCCTCGTATGAAAAGATTCACAAGTTCTTTGAAGACAAGGGATTTCACAGAAGCAATGCTGATGCTAATATCTATATCTATCAAAAGGATTCTTTAGTAGCCATCATCATTCTCTATGTAGATGACTTGATCTTGACAGGCTCAGATGAAGAACGCATCCAGTTTATCATCACAAAGCTTCACCTTGAGTACTCTATGACAGATCTTGGATTATTACACTACTTTTTGGGTATGGAAGTTTGGCAAACAAAAGAAGGTATATTCCTATCATAGAAAAAGTACTGCTCTGATCTACTTTCCAGATATAACATGGACCAGTTTCGCTCAGTTTCTACACCACTTGATCCCAACATGAAGCTTACACTGGAGGACTCATCATCACGTGTGGATGTGCATACCTATCAACAACTTGTTGGCTCATTACTCTATCTTGCCAACACTAGACTAGATATTGCTTATGCAGTTGGTATACTCAGTCAGTTTGCACATCAACCTCATCAGACTTAGTGGGATGTTGCTTAGAGACTACTTCGATACCTTTCCCTCACCCGACATCATGGTCTTTGGTATAGAGGGGGCATTGAACTCACCGGATATTCAGATTCAGATTGGGCTCGTGATCCTGATTCTCGATGGTCTACTTGTGGGTATATATTCGCTTGGATCAGGACCTATCTCTTGGGCAAGTAAGAAGCAGCCTATAGTTGCACTATCATCTACCGAGGCCGAGTACCAAGCATCCAGCTTTGCCGCATGTGAGGCCATCTAGCTTCGACATTTATTATCTAACATTGGTGTTTTACAGGATACTCCCACATGTCTTCGCACGGACAACCAATCAGCCTTGTCCATCGCCAAGAATCCAGTGTTCCATGCTCGGACGAAGCACATCGAGATCTAGTACCACTTCATTAGTGAGAAGCTCATATCTCAGGAAATTACTCTGGAGCAGTGTACCTCTTAGGAGAACGTGGCAGACATGTTCACGAAGGCTCTACCTCCGGTTCCGCTACAGTGCTTGGTGGACCTCTGTAGCATTCAGCCGCTCCAAAATGGAGCTGCAGAGGGGGTGTTGATGACATGATTGCTCCTTCTTCATCTACATTTGTATCCGCATGAGTGCATCTCCATTTTGTATCCAGGAGGCGCTCCATTTCTAGTCTATTTCCATTTTATATTGTATTTCCTTTGTATTTGGGTACCTTGCCATGTGCTTCTACCAGTTGTATTCATTCTCCGTTCAGGAGACTTATCCCACATATGATGTACTTTTGAGAGCCCCTCCCAAATCTATATAAGGAGGGCCTCTCCCCTCATTTGTACTTGGTTAGAAGCTTGAGGAGCCTACTCCATGCTCTTGGCAAGCTCATTTCTAATCTACATGAGTTTACCCACTTCATGGTCTACTCATTTTGTGTCTCACACATTCTTTGTTTTGTGAGAGAACTTTACTTTTCATTTTGCTTCCGCATGTGTACTCTCTACAAGATGCAATTCTCTGCCTTAGGGTTTAGCTTAGCTCTTATCTGAGAAGGGATATGCACATATGCTACACATCCAAAGATCCTGCAATGATCAAGTGAAGGTCTTCTACGATGCCATGCTTCATAAGGGGTCATCCCATCAAGAGATTTGGATGGCAACCAGTTTACCGAATAAGTGGCAGTAGATACACTCTCTGCCCACAAATAGTTAGGTAATCTTTTCTCATTTAACATTGACCTAGCTGTTTCAACAATCAAACTATTTCTTCTTTCTGCTACCCCATTTTGCTCAGGAGTATACCTTGTGAATTTCTCTCTTAATTCCTTTGTCCTGCAATAATGCATCAAAATCATTTGAGAAGTACTCACCTCCTCCATCTGACCTTAGCCTTTTTAGATTTCTCCCTATTTGATTCTCAACAAGTGCAAGATACTTTTTAAAGCAACTGAATACTTCATCTTTGTGCTTCATAAAGTACAATACAGTCCACCTACTATAGTCGTCAATGAAAGATACATAATACCTTGATCCAGAGATTGAGGGATCCTTGCTTGGTCCCCATACATCTGTATGAACAAGTTCTAGGTAGTCCTCATGCACGTAGCCTTTCCTTGAGAAGGGTAACCTGTGAGACTTTCCAAACTGACAAGCACCACACTTATAAATCATGTGTTTCTTGGATACATTAGGTATCCCAAGCACACATTCATCTCTGCATATTTGTTTCAAAGTCGTTTCACCTATATGCCCTAATCTTTTGTGCCAAATTTCAAGTTCTGATAATGTTTGATCTTTATAACTATAAAGTGCAATGTTCCTTGTATCCTCAAGTTCAAAAGTGAAAATTCTACCTGTCTTTTCTCTTTTGGCAATTCTCTTGAACCCATGCTTGGGATCTCCCACAAATGCTCCATATTGGTTGAATCTAACCTGCAAACCTTTTTCCACAATCTGTCCAACACTCATCAGGTTCTTGGTAAAAGTTGGTACATATAGAACCCTACTCAACAGATTTTTGTTCCCATGAAAGGTCTTAACATTTCCAACTTTAATAACTGAGTGCTTGGTGTCATCACTTGTTTGTACCTGATCCTTACCCTTTGGTTCTTCAAGGTCAGAGAGAAGAGCTACATTGCCTGCCACATGATTTGAGCATCCTGAGTCAATGTAGAAGAGATGGTCATAATTTATACCTGCTTTTGATGTCATGTTCGTGATCAGAAGAGAATCTTCTTGCTCCTTTGTGTAGTTTTTGTAATCCTTTCTGGATTTGTATCCTCCTTGGTAGTTTCCATTGTAGTTGTTGTTGTTGTAGTTGTTGTTATATCCTTGGTGGTGATTGGATCTGCCTCTTGATTGTGTGTATCCACCTCTTTGATAACCTCTACCTCTCTGATTCTTGAAGTTCTTGAAACACTCATCTGTAGTATGATTTGATAAAACACAAATATTACATGGTGAGGAGTTATAGGATCTCCCCCTACCTTTCTTACCTCCTCTGCCCCTTCCTCTTGATGATCTACCTCTCCCTGGATAGTTGGCTTGAGAGGTAGTTCCTTCATCTTCTACCTTCTTGTTCTTGCCTTTCTCTTTAGACTTATTCTTATCAGTGTATAGGGCAGAAGAGCTATTACCTCTTGATGACTCTCCATTCTTGTTGAGCTTGGCTTCATGGGTGAATAATTGCCCCATGATTGTGGTAAGGTCTGGAATCTCCGTGTCCATGTACAAGTCGATGGTAGTTGTGAAGCTTTCCCATTTGTCATCTACTTTAATACCATTGATAACTTGCCTTACAATCTGCTCCTCTTCAATTTCTTCTCCTATGCTTGCCAACTGATCTGCTACATCTTTAACTTTGGTCACATACTCTGAGATAACTTGATTAGGTTGCTTCCTTTGAGTTGTGAATTCAATCCGATTTTTTCTGGCCCTTGTGTTAGAAGAGAAATAAGAAGACAATGTTTCCCAAGTCTCTTGGAATGTCTTACAGTTTCTAATATGTGGAAGAAGAAAATCAGAGATTGAGTTGAGTAAGTAAGACCTTGCTAATGCATCCTTGGCAGACCGTGTGTTGAGTACTTTCATGCTCTTCCCTTGTAGGTTGTCCTTTGCTTCTGAATATGGGCATCTTCTCATCTCCTGAGATGTATCCATAGAGGCTCGTTCCTTGTAGGTATGTCTTCATCCTTAGAGATCATGCTTGATAGTTGTTCTTGTCCAATTTATCAATGAAAGAAGGAAAACCATCTCCCATTTTACCTTAGATTTGCTCTGATACCACTGTTGGGAAAGATGGATGGACACTCCAAGTGATGAGTAGGTACTGCCAAATCGTGCTTTGTACCAGCCCCTTGTAGCTTCAGAGTTGATATGTGGACCCTCTTAGCTTTCCAATGACACCATAAAAGTGCCTATGTACTTTGGAAATGATGCATGTAAAGATTGGATCAAAACAAACTACTTCTAAATAGAAGGATCCAAGAAAAACTTTCTATTTTGGATCATACACCTACTGCTTGTAATGCTCAATATAACCAATACAGTAGGAATTGGAAAAATTCCTTTTAGAGTTATCTAATTAGCTTAGTAGGCTAATGATTCCAAGTGGAATTATTTGAAATGATCAACTATGCACAAAGAAATTAGCTTAGCAAATTAATCATTACCCCCGATTTTTTAGGATCTTTGCAGGAATTGACCAATGAGTGCAAGTGACACACATATGCTTTTGCCTTTTAAGGTGTATTCACTTACCGATATGCTCTTTGCCTCTAGTGTATGCAACTCATTCTTGAGTTGCAATTTTTTTGCCTTTGTATTGGTGCTGTTCCAAGCCTCTTTTGGAGTTTTTTCATCTTGTATGTGACCAATCATGCTATCATGTGTTGGAGTTAGACGTCCGGGGAAGCACGCAAACAACACAAGGAAGAAGAAGAAGCTTGGAGCACAACACACAATACTGAATGTATTACTAGATAATGTACACAGATAAGTAGCCTATTAGGGCAATAGGGGAATATACAAGCCGAGGGAAAAAAACCACCTAAAGAGGGAAAAAAGTTCCCCGGCGGTCCTAGTGTTCACACACATCACTACCTAAATATAGCAACAAATCCCCCTTGGGAGTGATGCAGCGAACAAGGAGCTGGCACTCATGTATAAGGAAGTGCCAAGATATGTGGAATCAATCCACAAAAGGAAGTAAGCCCAAATCTTTGCAAAAAGCTTCAAACTTCTCCCTAGGCAGAGCGTTCGTGAAACGGTATGCAATGTTCTCCTGCGTGGGCACATATGCCAAGCTGATCTCCCCAGCAGAGAACCTCTCCCTGACATAATGATAATGCACCTCAATGTGCTTAGTGCGAGCATGGAACATAGGGTTCCTCACAACTGCCAATGCGCTCTGATTGTTAGTGAAGATGGTGGTGGCAAAAGACTGACCAACACCCAAATCAGCCATCAGGCATCTCAACCACACACACTCAACAGTTGCTATGAAAGCTACCCTATAATCAACCTCACAACTAGAAGTGGCCACAGTAGGCTGCTTCTTGCTCAACCAAGATATACATGAGCTACCAAGCATGAAGCAAAAGCCACTAGTGGACACACGAGTGTCATAGCAACCAGCCCAGTCTGAGTCAGAAAAAGCATGCAAATCTAGCTGTAGTGATCCCCCCTTGGGATAAAACAACCCAAGTAGCCGAGTACCACTCAAGTAGCAAAAGATGCGCTTAACCGCCTTCCAATGCTTGACACCTGGACAATGCATAAACTTGCGCATCTGTGAGACAAAAAACTAAATATCTGGTCGAGTAATGCATAAGTAAATGAGGCATCCAACAGCTTGCTGATAGAGGATAGCATTAAATGCATCTCCAACATCATGAAGACTCAATCGTAAACCTGTCTCCATAGGAGTGGCAATAGGCTTACAGTCATCAAGGCCCAAACACAGCAATAATGTGTCAATATATTTCATTTGACACAAAGCCATTCCACCATCAACTTGCATAAACTGAATGCCCAAATAGTGATGCAAATGCCCCAAATCAGAAATCTCAATGAGCCATGCAAATCAGCCTTAAAATCAGCAATATTGACACGTTGTAGCGCGAACTTTCTTTTTGTCTGCCCTTGCTACCCATGATGCACACACAGAGAAATGTGTATTCGTTTCCTCCCAGCCAACGTCCGAGCGCATACTTCTATCTTTCTCATAAGAGATGCTATTCTCTTGTATCTCTCTAATAAGATAATATTCTCTCCTATATGAGACTTCCTCTTCTCTCTTCTACCAAATGGTAACTGCCCAGATGATGCCATGTGGCATCCTTCTTCAAGAGATGAGTCACACCCCATGAATATCATATGACATTTCCTTCCCCTTAAAAACATTTTCGTCCTCGAAAATGTAGATGAAATGTCCGTATTGGTAGAAAAAAGTGCTCGGACTCCCCTGAACCCCATGTACTCTATGTACATGGTCATCTCTGTGTGTTGTTTCCCCATATCCTTCCCCTTAAGAAGCCTCATATGAGGTCATCTAAAAGGTGGGAAACCGTCTGAATGGTGTCTATTATCTCCCATGTACACTGAGTCTCCAAACTATCACTCCCATGACATGCGACATCATCCAAATGACCTAAGTCCATATGATGTATCCTCTATGGAGTAATAATATGAAAAGCAAGTGAAAAGTGTCAAGCTTATAGGCTTGACCATACTATAATGGAGATAATAAACCGTAGAATCCTCTAAAATATAGAACAAAGTCCCATAACAAGTGTCTCCAAACCCAACTAAAACTAAATGATAGATTTCCCTCATACCACTCTAGGTCTTCCTAACCTTGGGTGTAATCACAAGTAATAGTTTAACATAACTATCTTGTGAATTATGCAAATCCATCATCTAGCTTATGGTAGTAAAATGCAATCTCTACATTTCACCAACCAAGAAGTCTGTGGTTTTTCATCCATTACCTGTGGACTAAGTTCTATTGGAAGAGCATCTATTGGCACTTGTGCAAACTCTAATATTTCTCTTCCGTATAGTTTGCCATATGAATGCAGAAAGCATTCCCTTTGAGATTCAGATAATCCCTAAGTACTCATCCTCCTAACTGATGTTTATTCATCATACTCATGATGTAACACCAACTAAGAGTTTCGTACCCTAATAGGTTAGATATATCTCTATCTCCTATAAACCCTAAAGAGAAGATGTGATATGATATCGTAAACACATGTGTATCCATAATAAAGAACTATCTCTACCAACCATACTATGTGCATGGATCTATACGATCCAATCAAACTGATGGAATTATCTTTCTTGAAAACCTCAAGATGAGTATGTGATACTAATGGTGATAAAATCACCTATCACATTCTCTACTGGAAGAATAAATCTTCCCTAAACTAAGAAGGATAACTCCCAATCCTAAGGAGATGTCTACTAAGAGCTCTCCTCTGATCTAGTGAGATATGACACCATGAATGATGAGTCCTTTTCTCCCTGGCCATAGAAGAAGAGTGCTCAAAGGGAAGTCATTTCCACCATCCCATACCAGTGAAAACTTCTTCCAATTCACGGTACCATATCTACACTAAACCGAATATATATTCCATGCAATGGAATATGCAAGTGGACTCTAATGAATCCCATATCCTAAAATCATATGAGTGGACTCAAATGAGTCCCATGTCCTTGAACTAGTATAGTTTGGTTCTAGTCAACAATGTGACAATGGATATCCCCTTCTGTTCCAAACCAACTTATTCCTAGGTACCAAGACTGAGCCTAGGTACCTCTCTGTAGATCCCGATATACATATATATGTATTGGGTACCCCAACTATTCCTGACTAAGGGATCTATGCTCTATACCATAGAGCTAGTGCCATGCATGTGGCCTTCCTAACCATCACTCGAATCACATAAGCACCCGTCAATGTTGTCTCATGAAACCTATCTGTGTGATCCCAACTAATTGGTTTCCTTAGTAGTGTAGCAAAAATGCTTCACTACTTGCTCAAGTCATGTGCATGAGTGAAACTGGTCACTCTTTGGGTATTCCTGATAATACCCCATAGTCTCCTAATCATCATGTGAGACTCTTCTGAAGGTAACTAAATCTTCACTAACTTGGAGATTATCAAATTGTATCTCCCGTGCCTCTATGCAACTTCCTATAAGCTATAGGATTGCTTGTGCACATTACTAATGGTGAAGGTGTAGCTCCTTCCTTTAGCAATCCTATCGTCTAAATCCAAAAGGATTATATGTAGGGATCCTGTTGCTACTGAAGTTGCCTTATTTATAATACTCTGATGGTACTAAGTCCATCAAATACATGCTTATAAGTATGCCTAAAACTTATTGATGTTTGTAGAAAGGCATGTTACCATGCCATAACATTCTTACCTAAAGGCGAGTGCGTATATAACACTATGAGGTAGGAGAAATTTCGATAGCATTTCCCCAGGAAATGGAATCCCAAAAAAAAATTAACCATAAGCTGAGTGGCACATAGGCCACCCAACAACATAGGGCTTGACAGGCCCATGGCATGCACGCCATAAACTCATATATGGACTCCATAACCTGCAAAAACATAAAAACAAATGCTAACAACAATTCTCTGTGTTGCATAACATGTAGTTTCTGCCATCCTCTTTCCTGCAAACAATCAAAAAGTATACTTCTCACCTATTGATCCATACTTTTAGAATTAAAACAATGATCAACATTTGATGTATGCAATCCAATCTATGCATGTACATACAGAACATGCCATAACATAAAGTAAAATGCATGAAGCATAAAGCATACATCCCTGAATAGTTTTGGTTTTGGAATTGCATGCATCCAATCCTTCCCAACGAGCTTCGAGACCTCTCAACCTTCCTCCTCAGATCCTAATATAAGCTTTGAAGTGTCCGAAAACATCGGATCACTTCCCAAAACATAAAGCATGGTCAGGTGATTACTAAAATAATGCAAATTTGGTCAAAAAGTGCATTTGCAATCCTTCTTTAGACCTGCAAAAACCACTTTAGGACCTGCAAATGATCATAAGCTGAAATATGTAGTATGTGCAAAGAGCTCAAAGTGAAATTACTCAAATTTCCTTCCCGGTTTGAAAGATATGGCTCCCAAAAGGTAGTTGCCAAACAACTATTTAGGCTTTGCAGACCTATTCAGACCTACAAAAATACTTATTTTCCAAAATTTCTTTTGATACAATGAAAATCAATCTTGTGCTCTTCGAAACGAGCCATAGCACATCCAATTTGGAGTTTTCTAGCCCAAGATATGGCCTTTCCAAGCGGGACACCAAACTAGTGAACTGTTGGAGGGGCTGGAAAAAGTGTGAAAATGTGATCTTTGGGGAGTCCAAAAGCATTCTTCCATCAAGTAAATCCTAAAATTCTCTCCATAACCTCAGAGAGTAGTATATGAAGATGCTTGGGCCTATTTTCATTTTTCCAAATCCTTCCTTAGTGCATGCGAATTTGCTCCCCAAAAGAGGCCTAAATCAAGATTTTTAGTTTCATGTCAAAACTTAAATGGGAGCTTTTGGCAAGCTTCTAATCCACTCTAAATGTGAATTTTTCTTGATATTTCTCTTCTCCATGGTAATACATACACCATAATTCATATATGTATGCTCTAATCCATGGGAAGCCTCTGAAATGATCTTTTTTCTTACTCCCAAAAGTGGAGTTTGATAAAAATTAACATCTGAAACTTTTTTCAAAAAGTGCGGGAAGGGGGTTTTTGAGGAAGTAAAATTCCTCCTTAACTTATTAATTTGATGAATCTAATGATTCTATTATGAATTATATACACCATACTCTCAGTGTATATACTTTTTCCCATCCATCCATAGCAAATACACTTGTTCTTCCCTCGTCTAAAATGGGAATTTCTTAGATTCAGGTGCTGATTTTTTCTCAAACTATGATGGAAGGGGGTCTTGTGGAGCTTCAAACTCCCACCATACTGATGTATATTTTAAATTCCTTGATTGTATATGGAAGTCAATACACTGGACTATAGGTGTACATGATTTTTCCTACCAAACCAAGAAAAATCCCTCTTCATATTCCCTTCCCGAAATGGCTACTAGTCAAAAATAGCTCCTGAAATTAATGTAAATCATGAAAGTAGAGTATTTTAGAGATATCCTAAACTTGGCTTTCTTGTATTTTTGAGGTAATCCTTAACTTAAAATTAGAGTATATTCCTCATATTCTCCATATATAAGATTCCCCCAAAAACTTATGGTTAATCTATTTTCTTCGTTACTCTCCAAAATGGAGATTTAATCCAATTTAACTACTAGAGATCTCATAAAATGGTTGAAGAGGGGGCTTCGGAGAGGTCAAATTCTCTCTTTTCTCTACTTAGTCTTGACAATTCACTCTCCTAGAGGAAGTCCATGCTCCTCTCTCTGAGGATACCTCATTCTCCTCCTTCAACTCATCCTGACTAACCTTCATATTAAACATCGAAAATGACAATATATATATATATATATATATATATATATATATATATATATATATAGTTTATACCTGTGTGGGAGTGAAAGGACATGGTATATCCCTTCCTTTTGCAAAGAGACTTTTGATTGTGTGGAAGTTCCATGGATATCCCTCTTCTACTATACCTTCAGAGTTGAGCTTTGTTCACCACAGCTCAAATATCAAGTGGAGCTCCTTTTCCTTATGGAGGGAAAGAAGAGACTCTCTCCCATTCTCTCAAGTCTTTAAGACTGCAACTGATGGGCTCCTTCTTCAACAAATAAGTGGACAAAGCTTACCTCTGAGTTGAGCAGCTGACAGCCAACATAATAGATAGCAGGGCGCGCGTCCTTTGATCACCACGCTTCCATGGCCTAGTGGATAGAGTAGAGGGTTCCTTTCGATGAGGTGCTAGGTTCAATCCCTGTGTTCAACGGTCGTGTGGAATCATCCCTGTAGCTCTGATACCACTGACACGTTGTAGCACGAACTTTCTTTTTGTCTGCCCTTGCTACCCATGATGCACACACAGAGAAATGTGTATTCGTTTCCTCACAGCCAATGTCCAAGCGCGTACTTCTATCTTTCTCATAAGAGATGCTATTCTCTTGTATCTCTCTAATAAGATAATAGTCTCTCCTATATGAGACTTCCTCTTCTCTCTTCTACCAAATGGTAAGTGCCCAGGTGATGCCATGTGGCATCCTTCTTCAAGAGATGAGTCACACCCCATGAATATCATATGAAAAATATGCTTCTCAATAGGACCAGTGAGCAGCATGTCGTCAACATAGACAACAATGATCAGAAGCACATCATTAGCATGCTTAACATATAAGGTGCTTTCAGTTGGATTGTTCTCAAAACCATGTGCAATCAGAAAGGCATGTATCTTCTCATACCAAGCACGTGGTGCTTGCTTTAAACCATATAATGCCTTCTTTAACCTGCACACCTAGTTTTCATGCCCTTTCTACACAAAGCCATGGGGCTGAAAAACATACACTTCTTCATGCTATTCGCCATTCAGAAATGCAGTTTTAATGTCTAACTGATGTACATTCCAACCATGAGAGGCTGCAAGTGCACAGATGCTCCGAACAGTAGTCATACGGCATGCAGGTGCAAAGGTCTCATCAAAATCAATGCCTCTTTCTTGTGCATGACCCTTTGCAACAAGCCTAGCCTTATACCTATTAATTGTTCTATCAGGCTTACGCTTCAACTTGTAAACCCACTTAGTGCCAATGTCCTTCTTGCCAGGGGGCAAGTCACATATAGAACAAGTACCATTCTTCATTGTAGCATCATATTGAGATTGCATAACAACCATCCAATTTTCTGAATTTTGTGATTCATCAAACGAAACAGGCTCATTCTCATCACAGGGACTAGATGCAGCCATAACATAGCAATTTGATGCAAAAGAGGCACTATGAGAGCCTCAATGAGTACGATATGATAGAGGTGCACCTAATTTGCTATCACACAAAGTCTGCACTAGCCATTTTGGCATAGTATTTGCCTCCTCAATATCAGCTCTCTCATCAATAAGTGCATCATGTAAATCTGCATCAGAAATGGGATGATGTGCATCATCACATGAAAC
The DNA here is from genome assembly GCA_020310875.1 of Ceratopteris richardii. Taxonomy (NCBI): domain Eukaryota; kingdom Viridiplantae; phylum Streptophyta; class Polypodiopsida; order Polypodiales; family Pteridaceae; genus Ceratopteris; species Ceratopteris richardii. The sequence continues at coordinate 105,354,906 of CM035416.1, read as the reverse complement.
TTGCAAAGGTTGAGAAGTTGCCTCATTAGGACCAACACTAGATTGTAAAAAGAGGCAGCAAAGTATCATACATGTCTTTGGAGCTAATAGATGTCTCCTTAGTACATGAAAGCAATGGCTGAATAGCGTCTTCCACAAAAACAACATCACTGCTAACCAAAATGCGTTTAGTCTGTGGATGATATAGACGATAGCCTTTACTTTCAGAACCATACCCAACAAAAATACATTTTACTGCTTTATCATCCAATTTTCTGCAATGTTGTTCAGGCACTAATGCATATGCCAAACAACCAAAAACATGTAGATGAGCAACAGATGGCTTGCAATCATGCCAAGCCTCATATGGAGTGATAGAGTGAAGCGTTTTAGTGGAACACCTGTTAAGTACATATGCTGCACACATGACAACCTCAAGCCAAAAAATGTGGTAAAGCCTGACTCTTGACCATACATCTCTCCATCTCCATGAGTGACCTGTTCTTTCGTTCAGAAAATCCATTCTATTGAGGTGTATACGGCACTGTACACTGGTGTTTTATCCCATGGTCAGCCAAAAATGCATTAAAATTAGAAGACTATCCCCCCCCCCTCAATCAGAACGGAGCGTGCCCATTTTACATGCTGGCAGATGTTCAGCCAAAACCAAAAACTGTTTGAACCACATGAGCACTTCCGACTTTGCCTTCAATGGATATACCCATGCATGCCTGGAAAAATCAATGATCAAAGTCACGAATTAAAGATAATTTCCAAAAGAAGATGTCTGCATAGGACCATAGACATCACTATGTGCAAGCTACAATTTCTAAGTAGCCCGAACGGAGCCATCTTTTGGAAAGGAGGAATGCTGCATTTTGCCCAAAATACAGCCTTGACAAACATGTTTTCTAGGTGCCTCAAGTTTTGGCAAATAGGACATCATTTCAGATTTCTGTAGGCGTAACAAACTAGAAAAATTCAGATGACCAAAGCATGCATGCCAAAGCTTTGCATCTGACATAGCCTGAGAATCATGTACTGCACATGCCAAATCATTTACAAATCTTTCATAGTCTATGAGCTTATACAGCCCAAGACATAAAATGCCAGAAGCAATAATCACATTTCCATTTGACAGATCATGAATTGTACATTTGTCATCAACAAATTTCACAACCAAGACAATCTTGGCTAATGCAGAAACTGATAACATATTTTTCTTGATCCCTGGCACAAACAAAGCATCTATCAAAGTGAAAGAACTACCATCAGCAGTATTCAAAATGATCTTACTAACTCCCATAACAGGATAAGAGGAGTTGTTGGCACATGTAACAGTATTCCCTGTAGGGGCACGCTCGAGTGAAGAGAAGAAACTGCACTGTGAGGTAATATGTTTGGTCACCCCACTATCAAAGTCCCAAACATCTGAGTCTACTGCAGACATGCATTGCTCATGAGAAGATGGGTCAAAACTACAAACAGTAGTAAATGCCCATTCTTCTTCTTGCACAAGATTAGCAGACTCTATTTTTGGTGTAGAGGCTTCTGCAACAACCATTCCAGCCTCTTTCTTCTTTGCCCCTTTAGCAACCAGTTTTGGATAGTTCTTTATGATATGATAATTTCCTTTACAGTACTTACAAAACATTTTCTACTTTTTGGATTTCTTTTCATCTTTGTCTTCGCTCTTTGATTGTGCAGAATTAGCAGATTTCTGCATTCTAATTGAAGAGCTCCATTTTCCTTTGCCCTTCTGACTAGCCAAGAAAGCTTGATCTGCAACACGCATAATGGACCAGTTCTGCTTGGACTGATCTTCTTGCAACAAAACAGAGACTAAATCCTCAAACGACAAGGCATTTGGATTGCCTTTCATCATCAACCGAATAGTAGAAGCAAAACTCTGATATGAATCAGGAAGACTATTCAGAACGGTCTACACAAGTGAGCTATCTGGTATAACTTCATCAGTAGAAATCAACTGTTCCTTCAAGTCTTTGATCTTTCTTAGAAAACTGTCCATAGAACCACCTTCATTCATGTGCTCACTCTCCAAATATTTTCGGAGGCAAGCAACATGAGCCTCATTCCTAGCTTGGTACAATGTGGTAAGTGTATCCCAAGCATCCTTAGCTGTTCTGCAAGAGCGAATGTGAGGAATAATGGCACGTTTGATAGACAAAGCTATCAATGCATGTCCTTGGACATCTTTGCCATCCCAACAAATTTGTTCTGTAGTAGGTGCAACAAAAACCAAAGGACGAACATGAATATGCAGAATATCATCATCTTTGACACCTTCTGCATCAGCTTCAGTACCTATAGTTGTAACAGTTGCAGGTGTGATAGGTCATTTTTCAACACCCTGCAGAATGTTCCACAGTCCTTTTGCAACCAATAAATGTCGCATCATATAAGCCCACAACACCACACGTTGGCCAAGCACATGGACCCAATGCTTGGTACCGGAGGGAGCTCTTCTTCAGAAGAACTCGAACACAAAGAGAAGAGGGAACCACTGGAAGGGCTGAAACTCGGGAGAAGTGTGGATGGGAATTATACAAGGGGTCTTTGAGTAGTCATAGACAGTCTGAAGAAAGAAGATATTATCAAAGGAGGGTTTCCGCTCAAGTCAAGAGATTCGAGGGAGTCTTGAAACTGAGGGCTTTGAATTTCTGGGAGCAAAGTGACATCGATATCTCCCTGCTATTTGAGATGGCTTATCATATACTAGTTTATTTGGGAGATTTTCGTAGATTCTCCGGCCTCGAGAATGAGGACCGGGATAACTTTATCCAGCTTTTTGAAGTGACCTGTGAGGCTAATGAAGTAGTTGACCAAGGCCAAAGATTGAGGATCTTTCCTGCTACTCTTCGTCATGAGGCCGCGAATTGGTATGGGAATCTGACATCGCAAGAGAGAGGGACTTATCAGTTGCTTAAAGATGCCTTCTTGGCAAAGTTCCAAAGAAAAGGGTTTTAAGATAGACTTGCCCAATAGATGGAGTATCTATGGCAAGGGTTCAATGAAAGCATCGACCATTACATTCAGAGGATGAAAACTTTGGTAAGGAAGATGGGCATAAATACCCCAAGTCATGAGGCTCTAAAGAGGAGGTTTATTGCGGGATTATAGGATCGCACAGTGCAGCAACACATAAGCCTCACATGGCCTTCCAATCTGATAGCTGCAAAAGAGCAAGCTAGGTTATGGGAGGAAGTGCAGCTAGGTCAACAGAGGAGGATAGAGCTCCTATACGAGCCAACAGGAGGACTTGGGAGCATACCTATAAGAGATCCTCACCATGGAAGCCCTAAGTTGATGACTCATGCTTTTGTAGCCGCCACTAGTACACCAAGTGAGGTTAAGCCTGCATTGACCAAGGAACGGATTCTAGAATTAGTGATGCAAGCGGTAAAGCCTACCACTATGAACCAAGAGACGAATTTAAACTAGATGAACAAATATCTATTAATGAGAAAAAATATGAAATTAACAAACAAAACAAGACTTGTCATGATAGACCGTTACCTAGACGATTTTGCACTTTTGCCAATAGGCCGAACCACATAGAGGACCAATGTTATCAGAAGGTGGCTTATGAAGAATGGACCATGCAATCAAGAAAAACCCAAGGGTGTCCTTATGCAGGAGTCCCAGCGCAAAGTGTCCCACCCATACCTCATTGGGAGACCAGACAAACATACATACATGATACTCAGGTCCAAGGTGGTGGCTACTCTAGGGAGACAACATGAGAAAAAAGGAGAGTAGCCCCAATTCAGTGTTGGAGATGTGGAGGTGATGGGCACATAGCACGAGTCTACCCAAACGAGAAGAAACCTATGGAGTACACTCCAATGTGTAGGTACTGTAGAGGAGAGGGGCATTTCGATGAAGATTGTCCAAAAAGAAAAGCTAACACTGGTAAGGGAAAAGGTCCAAAAAGATTTACTATGAATCTCCTCACTCAAGAGTGCTCCACATATGTCATCATAGATGAGTTTACGTGACCAGATGCACTATTGCTAATAGCTATGCAAAACGTATCCCATGATGATGGCAAGGTGCATAACATCAATACTACTTTCATTTCATTATCCATATCCATTTTTTGAGCTTGTAAGTGGGAGAACATAGCATCAAACTCATTTAGATGAGCGACAACACTATCTGTGTGCTTCATGCGAAGGTCATATAATTTTCTCATCAGATACACTTTATTTGTTGCCGTCTCTTTTTCATATGTATTGCATAACTTCTTCCAAAGCTCCTCTACACTCTCAGAGTCTAATATTGTAAAGTAAGAACTATCTGCCAGGTGCAAGCAAATGGTACACCTAGCCATTTCATCTAACTCATCCCAATCACCTTCATCCATGTCAGCTGGCTTCTTTGAAATTCCATTTACTAGCTTCCATTGCCTTCTTTGAATCAACACATCTTTAATCTGATTCTTCCATAGAGCAAAGTTTGTGCCATCAAATTTTCAGATCTCAAAATGGTCTTTGCCTTGCAAGTTATAGCTCCTCCTCGGAACAGTAGCAGTAGACCCTGATCCACCAGATGTGCCTAAGACCTATGATGCCATGATGGTAGAGACCTGAATAGAATGATAATGGAGCTAGAAGAGTCCTAACACCAATAAATAAGTGTATCAAGGAGTAAATCGATCATTGTATAATTGAAAATCAAAAAATCTGCACAGTGAATCATTGACTCCACTACATATAATTAGTTACCCAATAGAAGCCAACTAGGCTTATCGAGCACCTATGAACAACTATCATACATCTCCTATGGCAAGATTGGGTAATTCTTCCACTTGCATCATTGAAGAGGCCCCGACATCTGGGTGTCTCTCAATTAAGAAAACCGCACCATGACCCTCATTATCAAACATAAAAGGATTTATGCAAAAACGTAACTGCTATATCAATGACCACATGGATGTACATAAGGGGTATCCATAAAAGCATACATGGTGTGTATGTGCTCAATATATGTAGTAAAATGACACTAAAAGGCTGAATACATAGCCCAAAAACTAGCCAACAGCACCTGCAAGTGTTTGTCAACTCTGATGTTTTAGGATAAAAAACCTACATAAATTTGCAATGGCTGCTCCCACCAAAACTGAAAACCTTTCAAGAAACCTGTAGTTTTACGAGTGTGGCTGAAGACATAGCCCCAAAGGTTGACATTTATTGTCAGAGAAGTACAAAGAACACTCTTCTTGATGTTCTTGGACATGTGAAGAGAAGTATGTGCAAAATTACTCCAAAATGGCTCCAAAAGTCACCCCAAAAAAGCCTCAAAAAACTTCTTTGAAAGCAAAGAATGAAGCTTTGTAGGACCAAAACATGTTCAAGGTAATGTTAACCTTAGTCTTTCCCCTTCTTCAAACACCACAAGAGTGTAGCTTAGTGGCAAGAGATTGCCACCCTTAAGCGAGCCCTGGGGGGAACAGTACTGGGATGGGTGACCTCTTGGGAAGTACCAAGAACCTCTATCTTCCTTGATCATTGAGGTCCTCTCTCGCACACAGCTAATGGTGCCAACGGTGACTTCGGTGACTTGAATGACAAGGTATGCAAAGTTCGATTCCTTGGTCACCGCCTTAGTCATAAGCCTGGGAGAAAGCCTTAGGTGGGTGGGCGGATGCTCACTTAGTTCGCACAAAAGAAACAAATCTTTTGCATCGAAATGCTCTGATACTAGTGAAGTATTTCTATGGCAATGAACCACAATGCACTCTCCTTCTCGAGAGCTCCATGATGATATCCTTCGAGTAGAAAACCGAGCTCCTATGGTTGCACATGGTACTCCACATAGAGGCTACAGAAAAACACAGTACATAGGGAGCACGAACATAGTCTTCTTAGGTGTTACAAATGCGGTCGAACTTAGAGTCTGTGACTAACTAGGCCACTTCATGTTTTATTAAAGAACATATACAAAGAAGTGTTTAGTGGTCATTTGGACTTTCACATGGACACTAACTCTAACAAGCACTTCTACACCAAGTACATCAAGAAGCCTTGGAAATCTCAAGATAAGAAGAAACAAGAAAAAGAGATTCAGGGCATTATTTAGAGTTTTACAATGCAGATCGATTTGAATGCTCCTACAGTGATGGTAGAGATTAAGGGATATGTAGTCCCAGGTTCTCAACTGGATAGTGGGGCATTTGTGAATCTGATGGTTGAGTACATGATGAAGGCCCTTGGCCTAACCCACATGGAGGAGATCCCAATGTCCCTCAGAATGGTGGACCAAACTCAAGCGAAACAGGCTGGTCTTCTGAAGAATGTGAGCATAGTCGTTGGAGGATTAGAGTTTAGCTTTGATTACTTGATAGTCCAACCAAGAACCTCACAGGTCAATTTCTCCATCTTATTAGGATGGCCATGGCTTGTGCAGGCCAATTGTGTGCATGACCGGTGCACGAGCTTTATTACAGCTGGGCCAAAGTCTGACCGCGTGCAAAGCTAGGTTTCATTAAACTCAAGTGGCAAGAGGTCGACAACAGAGGAGGAATCAGAGCAAAAGACAAAAGAGAAAGCAAAGCAAGAAAATGTACGAGTAAGGTTTGCTCTAAACGTTGAGCCCTACAAGGATCTGCTTCAGTATGGGTTCAATTTGCAGTTATTCAAATTCCAAAACACAAAAATGGGAGAATATAAGAACCCATTAGCTTACAAGGACATTTTAGAATAGGAATTGCTGGGATGGTTGACATGCACAAGTCAACTTGAATGTTACATGATGAATATAGACTCAAGGGATTCCTTGGAAGCAAGAACTCCAGAAGAAGAGTTAAATCCCGAACTAGTTTCACCAATGGAGATAAGACAATTAAGAGAACAAATTAGGATTTTGGAAGAGGATCTCTAAAAGAGACGTGGAGAATCGGAAGTAGTGACAAAAAGGGAACCCAAAGCGCAGGAAATGATCGCAAAAGCAGAATTAAGGAAATCGGGTCCAATTGAAAAAGAAAAGCCCAACAATTTACTGGCCAACCATGCATGCATGATCGGGGAACACTTTTAGATCAAAGCAATATCGAGAGGTGAACGATACTTAGGAGAAGAGAATGTAGAAAAATGGGAAGTCTTCCTAGAAAAGTTCTTGAGCATTGGATGAGAGTTACCGGATGACATGTACGAAAGCATCAAATCACTACTAAAGAACTACAACATAGCCTTTGCATGGTCATACAGTGATTTGAGAGGAATAGATCCCTAGATTTGTTAGCATTATATAGACCTGGAAGAAGGGGCCACACCAATATGACTTAGGCAGACAAATCTAGTTTACTCAGAATTAATCAAGATGGAATTGATGGTTGTTGGAAGCGGGGTTCATATATCCCATTGCATTCAATGAATGTGTATTGCCGATTATGGTCGTTCTCAACAAGAACAACAAAATTTGCATTTGCATAGACTATCGAAAGTTGAATGAACGAATGAAGAAAGAACATTTTCCTTTGCCATTTACTGACCAAATCTTGGACAGAGTATCCATCATAAAATGTACTCATTCTTAGATTGCTTTAGTGGATACAATCAGGTCCAGATTTACAAAGAGGATTAGCCAAAAACCACATTTACCACAGAATGGGGTACGTACGCATATCGTGTCATGCCATTTGGATTATGCAATGCACTAGCCATGTTTCAGAGGGCAATGATTGCAGCATATCAAGACTACTTGCAGGATTGGATGGAGATATTCCTTGACGACTTTGCCATCCAAGGAGATGATGAAAATATGACAAAAAGAATCGAAGCTATTCTCAAAAGAAGCATTGCATAATGATCTTGACATATTGATTCACATTGTTCCAACTCTTTTGTAGAGAGAAAACTAAGCTCGAGCCTTTAGGAGTCATCAGATAAGGGGAGAACAGAAGAGTGAGAAGATCAAATCCCCTCCACCCCAGAAGACCTACAAGCCTAAGAGAGTTCTTGCTTCTAAAAATCAGTTTGGCCCAAGAGGCTTCCCTATTGCTTCATGCTTTGATTAACCACTTGGCCACTGGCTTACTGGCCATTCTTTCAATATCTAGAATGCCTGAACCATCTTGGTCTTTTTGGCTTGTGCAAGTAGCCCATTTAATTTTGGGCACACCCCATTCGTTAGGGTCTCCCGTGCAGAGAAAGTTTTCGCAAATTCTTTACAATTTGGCAGTCTCTTGTTCCTTCGGTCTCTAGCAAGAAAGAAAGAACCAAAAAAAGAAGGAAGGTGTCAACCACCATAGCTCGCCTAGCTATTGCTTTTCATACCTTTCCAATAATATACCAACTTGTTGTCAAGCTTAGAACGAGCCCAATTCCATTGTTGACTCATCAACACGTCGAATCCCATCTGAATACCTAACATGCAAAAGATTCATCCCCTGGGGATTAATTGACAACCATGGTCAATCAACATTTGAGGTGGATGCCCAATAATAGCAATGAAAGAGATCTTAGAGTGGTTTATTTTGGATCTCAATGCCTCACAAAATGTATTTAGGCAACACCAAAAGGTATCAATGTTAGTCTGCTTGTTATGCAGAAAAGCATTTGTGTCATCTGCAAAGAGTCTCATGATCATCTGGTCTTCATTGAGAGGAAGAAAGAGGCCTTCAATATGACTTAAGCATGCATGATATTTAACTAAGCAGCTAAGACCATCAGCAACAATTGCAAAGGAAAGAATAGACAAGGGGCATCCTTATCCGATAGAAGGTTTTAAACGAATAGCTTGAGAAAGCTGGCCATCGATGTTTATCTACACTGAAGCAATTCCCAATAACATTGAGATCATCTTAATAAATTTTTTGCCACAGCCAAGGTCTTTCAGAGCTTGGAGAATGAAGTCCCAATCGAGTTCACCATAACCTTTGTTGAAGTCAATCTTAAGGAAGATGACATCTTGAGTGGATTCTAGCAAAGGCCAAGCCTTCCCAAACATCAATGATAGCCTCAAGGATGGACCTCCCCTTGATGAACCCCTTTTGATCCTCACTTATCTAGTTTTGTAAGTGACAAGCAATGCGATTAGCAATAACCTTAGTAACGATCTTGTAACCAATTTGTAATATCATAATTGGATGGCAATTTTCAATCTTGTTTTTGCTTCCTTTTTTGTGAATAAGCTTGATAATGCCTTCAATGAGGTAGTTGGGCAGTGCGCTGAAGATATAACCTCTTGCCACACTAGACATAACAAAATAGTCACCACATAGTTGAAGGCCTTGAAAAACTCATTGGTGAGGCCATCCATCCTTGAGCTTTTGTCTTTCGCAAGAGAATCAACAGCTTCCAAAATCTCATTATCCGAAATGGGAGCTTCTAGAAGAGGATTCATATTTTGTGAATTCTTTTGGTTCTGGCTTTAGAGATGGTTGACATGCTATCATGCTTATGAGGAGAAAGAGGTGTAGAAACCCCCAAATGTTGGTTGAAGTGATTGAAAATCAACATAATATTTTCTTCAACCATCTTGCACTCAACATCATCAATATCCATAATGACATGATCGCTTCCTTCGACTACTTCGTCTTAAGGAGGATGCATATATCTTTAGTAGGTTTGTCCACCATTCCGGTCCACCAATCTTTAAAGCATTTCTCGATATTTATTTATTTGAATTTCCTCTTCTTATCTCAATGTGCTTTCGATTTTCTAGAGCCCTATCTAGTATTGTGAGTGGCCTTTGTTGACTTCTTACTCAAGATGCGTAATCCTCCTGAGCGTCCTCCTCCAAAACTTGGTCAGAGAGGAGTGTTTGGCAAAGGCTAAACTCCAGGAAATGGTAATCTCATTCTAGGAAAAAAAATAAGAAGGTTGTTAGATTGGCATGAAACCAAGGGCCTTTCTTGAGATTGATGTACGACTTGAAGATAAGCAAAATTGGGTAGTGATGAGAGACAACAAGATCCACACATTGGAAGAGGGAAGGGGAGCCCCACCTATTGATGATATGTTGTATAGTATAGCTCATATCAAGCCTAGCTTTCTTCAAGTCAACTCCAGAATGGAGGTTCAACCATGAGAAACCAACCTCTTCTTTGATCACCACTAGATCAAGGTGGAGCTTGACTTGGTCCAAGACTCCTCACGACCATCAATAACCCGCCCTCATTTCCCCCATCTGTCATAAAGAACCTCCATCATATTAAAGTCCCCATAAAGAATGTTGTTGAGGGCAGAGATTCCAATGAATTCCAAGTGGCAAGTCTTTTTGAATCAATATTGGGAGCATACACAGAGACTATGGTGAATTGCAAAGGACTTATTTAAGAAGGCAAACTCAGAACCTATTTAAAAAGGCACAAGGTTGTTCTCCATATATACCATGTGCCAATTTGCAAAGCTTGGTAAGCTATATTGCCATTTTCAAAAATCAAAAGCACATGATTAGCCAGTAAGAACTGACACTTGCTAACAATTGAGCCATGAGGGAACCACTTCTTACGGAAAAATTGTCATAGGGACTCAAGAGGAGGTTTAGAACCAAATAACTAATCCATAAGATAGGTTCTCTTTAGCTCTTCTTGCTTCGCCAAAATGTGCTCCCTTTGAAGATAGACGATTGGGAGCTTAACTCCAAAAATCTCTAGAGAGGCACAAGAGGTTTCATCCTCCACATGTGGACCCAAATTACTTACCATCAATGAGTGATAGAACCCGCCCATGAGAAGCAAAGCCAATGACAAATAAAGAAATCCCTTATTGGAAAAATATGCCTTCACTTTCACAAAGGTTCTATCACCTTTTCTTTTTGGAAAGCTATTGAGTGGCTAGGAGGAAAGTTTAGGAGGAGGAAGATTTGATGATAAAAAACAAGGAACGGCAAGCAGAGATGGTACCCTTAATGCACCAAACTTATTTGACTACCAAAATAAGATTCCTCACACTAGCAAGCTTCCCTTCGATGATTAATGGGTAATTCGGAACTTTCACTTACTTTTGATGCTTCAGAGATGATTGCGCATAGTACTTTCTTTGTACCACAAACTTTGGGAGAAAATGAAGTTCTACGATGCATAATAAATGAAGTAAAGTACATGACACATTGCCCCTTAGTGTTTGAGCTTAGACAAAAGCTCGACCTCGCTGCCCCCCCCCCTTTCCATCAGCGTTGAATCTGTTAAGCATCACATCAAGCCATCACTCCAAAATGCATAAGAACAAAGAACAATAGGATGTCATCAACTTTGCTCAAGCATCTGCCTCACGGTTCTGTGGCGAAATGCTGAAGCTCCATTTGGATGTGGACATTCTGAGCAACAGCAATGACATTAGCGATGGCACTCCTTGGCAGCATCTTTTGTCTAGGTCCTTAGTATGTTATCATACTCAGCCTTAAATTTTTTTTTAAATGGAGGTTCGGCCGAGGCCTACTCCTCCAGGCTTTGACTTTGAAATTGCAATTGTACAAGGAAGGGCACAGTACCCATGGCACCCCCTTATCCCACAAGAGGAGGGGTTTACATAGCTGGGTTAAACTGCAATCACATCTATCACACGGCAAGACAAACCGTGGCACATCAGCCACAAGGTACAACTTTCCAAGTTAAACATGTCCCTTACATGGTGCCGGTGGGGGTTGAACCCTCACCCCCGCCTCAAGAGGCAAGAGGCCCGACCACCCAGACAAGCGGCTTGGGACATACTCAACCTTAATTACTACTCTCCACTTGGGATTATTCAATGCTTCATCCGCAATTCTAGGTTCTTTTACTAATCCCATAATTTAGTATGATATCATACTCAACCTTCATTCCTACTCTCCACTTGGGATTATTCAGTGCTTCATGTATAGTTGTAGGTTTTTTTAACTCATCCCATAAATATTTCAGTCATTAGAGCCATATTGACAATATGATGGGAGGCTCTTCGTTGTTCTCTGATCCTCTATGATCTATGCAACCTATATGAAGATGAACTTGGGACATCAACTTAAGGGTTATGATCATAAAAAAGTTGTTATGCCCACTTTGGTAGTGGTTTACACTATGTGGCAACAATCGGTTGGCTTTTTGGTGGAGAAATTTCATTATCTGATGTCTCCTCCTCATTGATCTTGGCCTACCTATGAGAAGGCATAAGATGAGTTATTTCTTCAATTGATAAGATAGTGGGTTTGCCTTTGCTATCCACTAGTTGTGGTTCCTCATCGAATACCACATCACGATTGAAAATGATCTTCTTTGCCTTTGGATTCCAAAGTCTATATGCTTTAGACTCTTCACTATATCTTAAGAAGGTACATTTTCTACTTTTTTATCCGAACTTATTTCTTGTTCATTCAGGTATATGTGCATAACAAAAATATCCAAAAATTCTGAAATGCATAACTGAAGACTTTTGACCAAAGCATGCTTCTTAAGGAGTAATATCATGCAGAGCCTTTATATAGCATGTATTCAGAATGTAGACAACCGTATTAACTACTTCTGCCCAAAATGATTCAAGCATATCTTGGGCTGTCAGCATGCGGTGGGCCATTTTTTACTATTTTCCTGTTTCGTCTCTCAGCAAAACTATCTTTTTTAGGTGTGTGGGTTGTTGAAGATAAATCTACAAGCTCATTTCCACATGAGCTATGCTTGGATAAATTTACCAAACATAAAGATAAAGGAAAAGAAGAAAAAGGAAAAAAATTCATGATGAGTAAAAGATACAATATCTCCCTTGTGGTAAGTGGCATGTAGTGGGCAAAGTGGTGAGTTAAGAAGGAGGCACAAACTTCTTCACATGCTCATTGGTTATAAAAGTGGAGTGGGAGCACATTCTAAACAAGGAGAGAAAGAGGAAAGAGCTCCCAATAGTCGGATCTGGCCATTTTGTCATTTTGTCTTCCCATAGACTCCTTCCAGCCGCACGTCATTTTGTACACAGCTCTGTTGTGAAGCTCATATCTCAGTGTATATGTAACCATTTCTTGCATTTAAACACTCATTCGAAAGCTTATCTTGTGTCTTTCTCTATCTCAAATATTTCCTTCAAAGCTTATATATTCTGTGAGATATCAGTTAAAGAGTGAAGTCCAATTTTTAGCATACCTATGTAGACAGGTAGTCTATTTTGGTTGGATAAAATTCTCAACCAAAACGTGTCCAAATTGCTTGATTTTTAGCTTGTTGAAACGCTCTTGCATGGAATTTCTCTATCCCAAATATCACATTCAAAGAACTTATATTCTGGGAGATATCCATCAGAGAGTGAAGTCTATTTTTTCAGTATACTTGTGTGCACAGGTAGCCTATTTTTGTCAGTTCAGTTTCCTCACCAAAACTTATCCAAATTACTTTATTTTTAGCTTTTTGGAAAGCTATTTGTGTGTTTTATCTATCTCAAATATCTTCCTCAAAGGATATATATTTAGGGAGTTATCAGTCTGAGAGTGAAGTTCAATTCTTCAGCATACTTTTGTGGACATGTAGTTCATCTTTGTCAGTTGTGTTTCCTAATCAAATCTTGTCCAAATTATGTTATTTATAGCTTGTTAGAAAGCTCTCTTTGTCTACTTTGATCGACTAAAGGCACAAGTCCATTTGAGTTTTGTATTGAGAGTAGTGAGCTACCTAAGGTGCAGCTATTTGTCTAAGTGCTAGACATATAAGGGTTCACTACACGTTTTCGCTGCGCATAGGAGAACTCATTCTCAACAGTTGGTATTAGAGAAAACTTGGTGTTGAAGCTTCATCAACAGAGTTGGAGTTAAAGCAAAGCAAATGAGGAGCTACAAAACAAGGGGGAGCTTCAGAAACACAAGAGCAAACGACAATATAACTATTCGAGGCAACTCTTCAAGTTTTTGATAGTCTTCAATGGTTGACTTGGTTCAACAAGTAGAGGAATTGGATAAGGATAACTATCCGGTGTGGAAGTTTAGAATGACCAACTACCTAATGAGCAAAGGCTTGTGGGGTATTGTGAGCCGCGATGATGCTCAACCTCAAATCAATCAAGCTATGGCCACCAAAGTCCAAAGGAGGCAAGCAAAAGAATGGGAAGAGAGGAATAGGAGAGTCATGTTCCTCATTTCACAAGTCATTACTAATACCATGTTAGGGCCTATTCCACATCTAGAGAAAGTTAAGGATGCTTGGGAAGCTCTTGAAAGGATGTATTCAACAAATACCAAAGCTAGGAAACTTCAACACAAGAATGAGTTGAACACAATCAAGAAAAGTTAGAGTCAATCCATAGTTGAATACACTTTGAAGATTAAGGAGCTAAGTGATGCTTTAGCTTCTATTGGCACAATGGTTGAAGATGAAGATCTTGTGTGTTGTACTTTCAATGGATTGAGAGAAGATGAAAGATGGAAGCCTTTTATAAGTTCCATTAACTTGAAAGATGCATATCCAGGTTTTGAACAACTAATCTCTCATCTTGTCATGGAAGAGATTAGATTTGGTGGCCCCAAAGGAAAGGACAGCCACAATCAAATGTTATATGCAGGTCAAGGTAAAGGAAGGAACTCAAGAGGAGGCTCAAGAGGAAAAGGAACATGTCACAACAACTCCAACTACAATAAAAACAATTCAAAAGACAACAAGGATGCATCAAATTCCAACACACAAGGAAGAGGTCGAGGTAGAAGTAGAGGAAGAGGCCGAGGCTCCTAGAGTTCTCATAAAGGTATAACATGCTATAATTGTGGTAAAGTAGGACACTATGCTAGTGATTGTTGGCTGAAGAATGGAAGACCAAATGGAGGCAATCAAAGGAGCCAAAGCAACTATGCAAGCACCTCAAGTGAAGGAAGCAAGGACACACTACTTGCAATGAGACATGAGTATAGAATCTCTTGTGAAGATAACAAAAAATGGTACATTGACTCAAGTTGTAGTAACCATATGTCATGCAAAGGAAGTTTGTTCACTAATCTACAGGTACCAAGTGGAAAAGAATGTGTTGAAACAGTTGATGATACTCAACACATGATTGAACATATTGGAGATGTAAGGCTTGGAGATACAAGTAGCCCAAAGGTACTATCTAATGTTCTTCATGTTCCTACAATTTCAAAGAATTTGATTTCAGTAGGAAACATGGTAGAGAAGGGTTACCATGTCATATTCAATGAGAATGGGTGCTTCATAAAGAATCCAAAGGAAGGCTTCAAGGTCATTGCTCAAGGTAGAAGAGAAGGAAGGATGTTCACTTTGGACATCCAAAATCCACATGGAAAGGACATGTACATTCAATGTGGGAACAAGAAGATTTCAAAGCTGGAATTATGGCACAAAAGAATAAGACACATTAACATTCCAAAGCTAAAGGACATGAGCAAACATGAAGTGGTAAGAGGTCTTCCAAAATTTAATAGTATTGGACTACATGAGTTATGTGAAGCTTGTCAACTAGGAAAGCAAACAAGGCAGCCATTCAAGAGGAGCAAATATGTGGCCCCAAATGTCTTGGACTTGATCCACATGGATGTATGGGGACCAACCCAAGAGGCATCAATGGTTGGTAATAGATTTTTTGTCACCTTCATTGATGATCACTCAAGAAAGGTATGGTTTTTTTGTACGAAGCAAAAATCAGATGTGTTTTCTATATTCAAAAGATTCAAAGTTGAAGTTGAAAAAGAAATAGGAAGAGCTATCAAAACATTAAGGCCCAATGGTGGAGGAGAATACTTCTCAATCAAAAGGCAGTTTACTTGTAGGTATACACTACAACAAAATGGAGTAGCTGAGAGGAAAAATGGGCAAATTGCTGAAATTGCAAGATGCATGCTCAACGAGATGAAAGTACCATTGTACTATTGGGCTGAAGCTACCACAACTGCCATTTACTTGATGAATAGGTACACAACATTGGGAATACATCACTTGACTCCAGAGGAGGTATATTTTGGTAAGAAACCTGATCTTACACACCTCAAAGTGTTTGGATGTGTTTGCTTTTTTCACATTCCACAAGAAGTTAGAACAAAGATGGAACCAAGGTCAGAAAAATGCATTTTCATCGGCTACTTGATAGAGCAAAAAGGATACAAGTGTTACAACCCTAGAACAAAGGAAGTAAGAGTCTTGAGATGTGGTCTTTGATGAATTAAGACCATGGTATGAAGATAAAGGAAAGGAAAAGATTCTTGAAGAAGATTGTGATGGTTATGCAGGAACAAATCAAAGAGAAGTTCAACAATCAAGCAAAAAAGTTTCAGGTCCAGAGGCATCTACATCAAATGAAGAATGTTCAACATGGAGAGGGAGTCATTCTTTGTCTCCAAATTCAGTTAATAGTAGAGCCAAAGAAGCAAGTGCTACTCCAAACAGTGAGATAGATGCAAGTGAAGAAGAACATGAAGAGGTAATCACTTCGAAGGTAAAGCAAAATAGGTTAAAGAAGCAACTTTCTAAAGGCAATGAAAGAACATCTTCAAGGACAAGGTATCCAACTCAAAGACTGAGTTATGATAGTTTCATGGAAAAACATTTTGCATACATGATGCAGGTTATCAAAGACTAAGAGCCTGAGACATATGAAGAAGCTTGCACACAAAAGGAATGGAAGCAAGCTATGAAAGAGGAGATCAAAGCTCTCAAAGATAATCACACATGGGAGCTACCAGAGAAAGAAGGTATGAAAATTGTTCCAAACAAATGGGTGTTTAAAGTAAAGAGGAATGTTGATGGTTCACTAGCTAGATATAAAGCTAGATTAGTTGCCAAAGGATTTAAACAAACATAAGGCATAGATTATGATGAAGTTTTTAGCCCTGTTGCAAAGATGGGAACAATCAAAACATTAATAGCGATTGGTGCTTCAAGGAGATGGCCATTATATCAAGTCGACATAAAAAATGCTTTTGTCAATGGAGAACTACAAGAAGAGGTATACATGAGTCAATCGATTAGATTTGAAGATGAAAACCATCTAGCCTTTGTTTGCAAGTTCAAAAAGGCACTTTACGACTTGAAGCAAGCACCAAGAGCATGGAATCAGAGATTGTTAGACTATCTAACTAAGTGTGGATACAACCCAAGTAGTGCATATCCTTCATTCTACATGAAGAAGGAAGAAAGTAGAGAGGTATATATTTGCATATACGTTGATGAACTCATCATAACAAGAAATGATGTTATAGGGATTAAATATACCAAAAGGAAGCTTGGTAAGGAGTTTAAAATTTCATATCTTGGAGAGTTGAAATATGTTTTAGGAATTGAAGTTGTTTATGGAAAGAGTGGCATCTACTTGATGCAAAGGAAGTACTTTTTGGATGTTCTTTTCAGATTTGGAATGAGCGAATGCAAACCACTCACTCAACCCATGGACACAAATACAAATATTTTCTCAAATGATGGAGAACTATTGGAAGATGTAACAACATACAGAAGCATTGTGGGATCATTAATCTATGCAAACATTACAAGACCTGATTTATCTTATGTTGTTGGTGTACTTTCTCAGTTTATGCACACCCCGACAAGTGAACATTTAAATCAGCCAAGAGAGTGTTGAGATACATAAAGCATACAATTAATCATGCTTTTTTTTGCAAGTTTGATGAATAATTAAAGGTCAAAGGCTTTAGCGATGCTGATTGGGCAGGTTCAAAGGAAGATAGGAGATCAACCTCAGGTCATGTGTTCATGATAGGAAGCAAACCTATCACATGGAGCTCAAAGAAACAACCTATTGTTGCACTTTCATCCATGGAGGCTGAATATAGAGGATTAGCATTTGCCACATGTGAAGCAATGTGGATTAAAAAGCTTTTGGATGATCTTGAAGTGCAAGTTGGAACCATCCCTATATACAGTGATAACATGTCAAGTATCTACTTGGCAATGTTTCATGCAAGGAGCAAGCACATAGAAGTCCACTACCATTATGTAAGGGAGAAGGTATTTAGCAAAGATGATGTTGAGTCCTAATGCCCAAGCAAAAGATGATTATACAAGCCTTTATTTTGCTCAAACCCCTCAAAATTGGTCCACTTGGATTACCTGGAGGCCACAATTGGCTCTCTATTTATACTCCCTTGGTCTATGTCCTAGCTCATAGGCATCCCACTCGCACTTCCTTCCCTTTTCACATACACATGCTCATGCACTTTCTTTTACCCTCTCACTTACTCTCGTACATATACATGCTTACCCACACACTCTCGCATTCATTCACCCTCACTCTTCTTCTCACGCATTCACACTCACTTACACACATGTACACGCACACACTCATTCCCCTCTCTTTACTCTCCTATTTTTCTTACTCTTCCAAACGCACACACACGTGTGTATTTGTATACCCTCATTCTCCCATTCACACACATGCCCTCTTATCTATGCACCCCACCTTGCTCCCTTCTCCTGTCACGCACTCGCCCACCCCTTCACTTACACTTCCTTTCTTACTCTCACTCTCACACATACATTCACACATGGATACTTACGTACACTACCCTTTTCCCTAGCCCTTGTTCACTTATTCACACCTCTCACGTACTCACTTTATACCTCCATACATGTATTCTTATGCACCATCGCACACATCTATCCATACCTTCGTGCACTTAATTTCTCGCTCTTTCTCCTTCTCACTCACTCTATCGCTAGTCACTTTCCCACACCCTTGCACACACACACACACCATCTTGCATCCATATACTCACTTGTCCCCTTCCTTCCTTATTGTCGTGCACGCACGTACACATACATGAATGCTTGTTTCACATTGTGGTCCCTAATTGTGATGCAGACTTGGATCTCACACGTGAGTGCAACAATTTGACCAATATGCATATATGATGCAATGGAAATAATGATGGACGAGCTTGAGGAAGGAGAAACACATGGATCGAACCCTTGTTGGTCTCTCGCTCATGAGATGGAAATGTTTAGTTGAATTTGGGAGCCGAGTTTATCTACGGGTTTAATGTGAACACTTGGTTTCATGTGGACGTCCATCTTATGAGGTTTTATACAAGTTGAAGTTAACATGGACCGTTGTTCTGACGAGGCACTTATATTCGTACAACATCAAGCAAATCCCATAATACATGTAAACACTATGACTCAAGTTTTATCATAGAGCATACACAACGTTGTTTGGCCTTCTCACCTAACACAATAAAAATTTACTCATTCACTTCTTCTTTGTACAAGAAAAGACTACAACTTGACGGATAGGTTCATGTCGTGAACATTTAACAAATTCCGCACTCATAAATTCAATGTGACATTTGTATGAATTGGGTAGATCATGCAAAACATCGAGCTCTGTGATATATACTATCTATTTCATTCTCAAAAGATTCTGCTCCGTTGTGATCACTGTAGCTGGTTACTCTAATACCAGTGCTCACCTTAACATGATCATTCAGTGGCAAACATAATCGTGCATAATTTCAGCATGTCAAACTTAAATCTTTTTTTTTTTAATATAAAGGAAGTTCGGCAATCGCCTACTCTCCCGGACTTGAATTAAATTAAGAAACAAGGGTACAAAAGAAGGGGACTAGTGCCCACGGGACCCCCCAAATCCCACAAAGCAGGGGAAGCTTGGTTGATTCCTAGGTTGCATTACAAAGAAGGTTGATCACCCTCTCGTCGCCCTCATGCGGGACCCACTTGGGTTTGAGCTTGTTGTTGATCAAAAGGAGGACTTGATGGTGTCTGAAGGGGGGGGATTTCTTACTGTTGACAATCCTTTTGCCAAGGAGGAATAGAGATTTGTCAAACTTAAATCTTAAATGAAGATCGGGCCAAGGAATTGAGTGCACAGATGCGAGCTTGATACCAATTTTGGTAAAGAGTTTAGAACCATAGCTAAAAGATACTTCGTATAAAAGACACGAAACAAAGCATTCGGACTTGTGAATGGTTCAAACTAACCTACGCGTACATATGCGCGAAAATCTGAAATCTGATCTACTGTCACAAAACAAGTTTCCTTTCCTCCCAGTATCAGATTATAGCTCATAAGTCTACTAGCAACTCAAGGTTACAGTAAAACTCATGCCTGTCATTGCATAATGATTATTGAAAAAAACACGGTACCTCAACACTACTTTTCCACAAGTGAGTGTCGCTAAACCTCTCCACTCCCGCTTCTCTGTCGGACTCAAAGAAAACTTGTCTGAGGGTGTGCGACAATCGAGAGCATGTCACCCCCCTTCTTCACTTCATACAGTTCAGATCCCTAGCTTTCATTCTTTGATCTCCTGGATTCATCTTTCCCATTTCCTCTTTTCTCTGCCACTGCGATGATGCCCTTGATATCCTTAGAGGGTGTTATTGAAGAATGTTCCAGCCTCACAGATGCAGCGTTGAGTCATCCTCCTTCAGCTTATATGACCTTGTAACTTCACTTCAGCTGCCAGCAGCATGATAGTTCCCCCCGGCCTAGCCAGCAAGAGACTAAAGCTTTTTAGTGAACAGCCCCCGATTCCCTCTGTTCTCCTCCAAAACACCCCTCTGCTATCGTTCTCTACGTGCCTGCTACCTCTACTTAAGAGGATGGAATGGGAGCAAAGAGAGAAGCCCCCTCCCCCAAAACAACAAGTCCACCTCATGGAAGAGACGCGCCCGCACCCCCTGTTCCTGCACAAAAATGAAGAGGCCCTCCCCCAACGACAGCTCACTACCTAAAAATGAAATGCCCCTGGGTTTCCTGCCCCAAGTGTGTGTGCAATTAGGGGCATAACCCCCCTCTTCTAACCCTTCCAGAACGGCTGACCACTGCCTTCCCCCTGCCAATGCCGCTTGCTATTACATCCAAATTATTACTCTTCTAAAATCGAATCCTTTGGAAAATCCTCCTCTGTGCACCCCAAGATTCTCATGCTTTAGCCATAACTCCAAGAACAAAATCAGATAATGTTTGAATGCTTCATTTGATGTTTCATGGCGGACTTCCTAGATCCCATACGTGAGAACAAATGTCTTTCTCCCTGTTTCAGAAACGGTTTATGTGCACTCTGACCTTAAGGCAGTCAAATAGCACCATGGACTACATAAATCCAATGTTGTTGCATTAGACCAATTTTTTTTCTTGTAGAAATCAATCACGAACAGCCTCATTTGAATATGCCTTTTGAAATAAACATCAATGATTATTGAAGCCCAGTCCGGCATAATCTCTTGTTGGGTGTTTGATGTCAGCTTGCTGCCTTTTTCTAAGAGGGCACTAGAGGATTCCCCCAACACCTTCCCTAAATCTCTTTAGAGTATCTTTGATTCAGCTCAACATTACAAAAGTTATGACCTTATTTCAATGAGCTTCTTTCTCAGACCTGCAGCCACCCTCCAAGGATGATTCTTCGAATCTATCATGGCCTTCCATGAGCCAACGTCTCTAACATGGAGACTTTTTCAAGAAAACCACATGAGGTGTACATATCTTCAGGCACGTGATGAGCTTTATATGAGGCACCTCATTTGAATGGAGTTTGGCACCCCCAAGAAGTCATTTACCTTTACAACACCCCTAAATCAACACTTCTATTATGAAATGAACAGTTGTCAGTATGCCAAAAATCAACCAGAATTGGAGCTAATAGATGTGGAGATAAAGTTCATCAGAACCAAAGAGCACGTTGCAGATATGTTTAGAAAGTTCTTGGATGCTTCTAAACTCAAAGGTTTCAAGGATGCGATAAATTTGCACGACATGGTTGAAGATAACTCCCAAATGAGCTTGAGGGGTATTGTTGAAGATAAATGTACAACCTCATTTCCACATGAGCTATGCTTAAATTTACCAAATATAAAGCTAAAGGAAAAGAAGAAAAAAGAAAAAAAAAGTCTAGTCAAAATTCATGATGAGTAAAAGATACAATATCTCCCTTGTAGTAAGTGGCATGTAGTGAGCAAAGTGATGAGTTAAGAAGGAGGCACAAAGTTCTTCACATGCTCATTGGTTATAAAAGTGGAGTTGGAGCACGTTCTAAACAAGGAGAGAAAGAGGCAAGAGCTCCCAATAGTCAGATCTGGTCATTTTGTCATTTTGTCTTCCCATAGACTCCTTCCAGGCGCATGTCATTTTGTACATAGCTCTGTTGTGAAGCTCATATCTCAGTGCGTATGTAACCATTTCTTGCGTTTAAATACTCATTGGAAAGCTTATCTTGTGAGGTTCTTTATCTCACATATCTCATTCAAAGATTATATATTCTATGAGATATCGGTCAAAGAGTGAAGTCCAATTTTTTAGCATACCTGTATAGATAGGTAGTCTATTTTGGTCAGTTAACTTTCTCAACCAAAACGTGTCTAAATTGCTTGACTTTTAGCTTTTTGGAAAGCTCTTTGCATGTAATTTTTCTATCCCAAATATCTTCTTCAAAGAATTCATATTTTGGGAGATATCCATCTGAGAGTGGAGTCTAGTTTTTCAGTATACTTGTGTGCACAAGTGGGCTATTTTGGTCAGTTGAGTTTCCTGACCAAAATGCATCCAAATTACTTTATTTTTAGCTTTTTGGAAATATATTTGTGTGTACTTTCTCTATCTCAAGTATCTTCCTCAAAAGATATATATTCAAGGAGTTATCAATTTGAGAGTGAAGTTCAATTCTTTAGTATACTTGTGTGGATAGGTAATTCATCTTCGTCAGTTGTGTTTCCTAATCAAAACTTGTCCAAATTAATTTATTTATAGCTTTTTAGAAATCTCTCTTTGTCTACCTTGATTAACTAAAGGCACAGGTCCATTTGAGTTTTGTATTGAGAGTAGCAAGCTATCTAAGGTGCAGTTGTTTGTCTAAGTGTTGGACATACAAGGGTTCACTACATGTTTTCGCTGCGCATAGGAGAACTCGTTCTCCACATGGGTTGTGGTACTTGCTTTGATGGGCATTGCACTAGTTGGTGAATTCTATCAAGAAGAATTCTCCCCTCGATCAATTCAGAACTTCTTTAGTTTTCTACTTGTTTCATTTTTAGCAATCTTGTGCCACATTTTAATTTTTTTCAAATGCATCAGCTTTCTCTCGTATAAAATACACCCACGTCGTTCTATTATAATTTTCAACTATCAGCAAAAATAAGAGAGATACTCCTAAAGCAAGAGTAAACATTCTATCAAAGAGATCATCATGTACCAACTCTAGAGGAGCTTGAGCTCGATTGCTACTCTCTTTTGGAAATGCCTTCCTTTGCTTCTTTCCCATCATGCAAGCTTCACATGGTTCCTATGAATCTGAAAATGCAGGTAAATGTGATACCATCCCTTTTCTTTGCATATCTTTGAGAACGGAAAATCCAAGATGGCCAAAACCTTGATGCCATAGTCTATTTGTTTGTTTATTTTTTGTAACAAAGAGGACCCTTAACTCATACAGGCTATATTTTCACACCTCTTTTCCTACAATATTACCATTTATGCACCGTCCTTTTTAAAATGTATTTCAAGACCACCATTTGCTATGGTAGAAACTAATAATAAATTTCTTTTTAGTGCATGAACTTACAAAACATCAGAGAGTTTCCTCTTTACACCAGTGGTAGCAAGAAAAGTGATGGTTCTTGTTCCTTGAATTGGACGTTTGTACTCATTTCCAACCACAACATTGATGGGTTCCTAAAGGGGCATTAAGGAACTATACCAGTCCTTCTTGTTGGTCATGTGGTGAGATGCTCCACTATCTAATATCCATGGTTCATACACATGATTTTGGGTAAATATACATACCTCCTTTATGGAAACCCCATAGTTCAAGTTATATGTTATTCCCTATTCTTCCATGTGGATTTAAGAGTATTGTTTCTCTCATCAATTTGCTTCTTCCTACAATCCTTAATGGCATGATCCTTCTTTTGCAATAGAAATAACTTTCAATGAACTTCTTCTTCTTTGGATTCTTCTTTGGATTCTTCTTTGGATTCTTCTTTGGATTCTTCTTTGGCTTCTTCTTTGAACTATCAGAAGAGCCTCTACCCTTTGCATTTGTTGAAAGTCTTGTATCATTTGAACCTTGCCTATTCTTCAAAAACATTTCTTCTTCTAGAAGCATCACAAAAAACTCTCCAAAGGTAAGAGAAGAGGACCTAACCTTAGTGTTAAGGGTTGTTACAAGTCCATCATATTTTGTAGGAAGGATTCGAACACACGTGTGAGCCAGTTCTTCAGATATTATCAAACCACCAACAATAGCATGTTCTTCAGGTATTATCAAAACACCAACAATAGCCTGTTGATATTGTAAATGTTTGATTGGCTTGTTGAAGTCTTCAACCTTCTCCGAATGAGAGTGCTTCTTATTCACTAGCTGAATCTCAAGATTTTGAATTCGAGTGTGATTCTAGGTCTCATATTGGCAAGCCAATATGCCCTAAGCTTCACGTGCTTTAATGGTGTGTTGGACAAGAGTAAGCATAGAATCACTTACACTTGTAACAATGGCACATAATGCATCTACAATCCTCCTCTTATAAGCTCAAGGAAGATCTAGATGAAGCTAGATTGTCACTGGAGGATTCGATGGATTTTCCACAAAAATTGTCTCTAGATCAGACCCTGTTGGATCCATGATATTATCCAACGATTCCAAAATTGTAGAAATTTTGAACTTCTAAAGTGTGTAGTTTGCTCCATCAAGATTCCCTTCAGTGAATGTGGGTGGATGAATGTGGATTATTGCACCAATAACATTAGCAGATGAACAACACTAGAAGATGAAGCCATCACTCACGCAGTATGGTGAGAATAGAAATATACTTGCAAGTTCAAAAAGTCCTCTCTACTAATAAACACATCCTCTCTACTAATAAATACCTAATAGCTCTGAGATTGTGTAAGAAAGTAGTTACACAAGAGAACACAAGAGAAATAGAAGAGAAGATAAAAAATATAGTAGAATTTCAAAAATTTGCTACTAACAGTGAGCAGGAAGATGATGGTGTTGTCCACTCGTGCGCTCCTAAGGTAGAGCTTGAATGGTGATCTAGATAACTCTACATAGAGACTTATAGGGTAGAGGTATGCTGACTAAATTCGATATATGGGGTAGTACAATATTCATGTATATAAAGGCTAATGGAGAGATGTGGTGTTTTGTAGATGGCTACACATGGGTGGTAGAATATGGATGGCCACCACCCTCGTAATCCCATACGCGGCTTAGGTCAGTTCAATTCATATATTCCCTTCAAGAGGGGCCACTAGTCTCCTTGGACCCCTAGTTGGGGCTGCTCCCTACTCCGAACCCCACAATTGGGGATCCTGGTAACTCCCTTCTCTTACAATACCTTAGATGGTCCAATTTGACTTTCATCCAACATGCAAGTTGGGATTCCCATCAATTGGATAATGCACGCTTGGCTTCTTGTCATAATGGGGACCTTACAAAATGTGCATTAGTATATACGATCATGAGGGGTAGACATTGGTCATATACTAATAGGAACCCCCAAGGATATCATCGTAGAACAAATTTCTTGGGCCCTTCTTTAGAGAAAGGTCCCTTCTTCAACAAAAACATGTTCGTGTGTACAATGTTCAGTCTCTATTTATCTAAAGAAATGCCTAACTAGGATAAGTAGAAGAAAGAATTGCAAACTAATAGTACAAGAGACCCTAGCTTCTTCCATTAGGTGACGATGGTGCATTTTGACCCTCCTATGCAATGCACTCTATCTGTTAATGGACATGCTCTTCATCTTGTTTGTCTTGTTCCTCCTCTCTATGTACTTTGTTTAGCTACTTGGTCTCGAGACAAACTAATGATGTGTGTGATGAAGTATCTCCTAAAATAATATATGTGTTTGTCTATGTAACTCTCGAAATCCCTTTATAAGTATGTAAGAAAAAGATCACCGTGTGAAATCTAACACGATAGATTCACACTTATGCTCATAGGTGTTATGCATGTTTGAGTGCAACCTATTGAAAATCATATCTTAGATAGTTGTGAGGTACCAAAGAAAAACTTTGAGGTTATATATTCAGCATGTATCATACACTCCAGCCACATGGATAACTACCATACTATGGGGCGACCTTCAACCTTCTGAGGGATGCTATTAATCGAAATGAACCTATGTTTTCTTGGCAGGACCGTGATGTAAAAGTAACCATGGGCAAAGAAAAATAAATCCATGAAGTAGAGGACAACAGCAAGCTCTCGAATACATATATTAAGTATACATAGAGAAGGTTGTTTGATACAAGTGCGCTTTTGTGTAGTAAGATAGGAACATCCTCCACATGAAGCACAAATTGTATCTCCCCATCCATGGAGTAGACAACTAGAACTCTTTTGAATCTCAATAGGGACTCAATAAAATTCTATTTTCATAATTATTCATGTTTGACTATTATTATTTGTTGTTGACTTTGCTGCCATACTTGCTCCTTTCGTTCTAGTGTTCACATTGTGTAAATTTTCTATTGGTGATTTTTCTTTAGGTGGTATGAGCAAAATTTATGCCATCTACATGCATAAAACTATATGATGATTGAAGTAACTTTTATTACTTCCATCTTCGTCTTTTCAAAGCCTCCATTTCCTTTGGCATGATAATCCACCTACTAGCATGGATAGAAAGGATTTCCAAGTCATTCAAGATCTTATTACAAAATCCTCTAGTGCTTCTTGCAAGCATAAAAGTAGAGTCCTCTTCCATCATTTTTTCATTCCCCAATCAATAGATTCTTGCGCAATTTTGTATGTAGAGCTCTACTAACTTTTGCATAGTCGTGCACTATCATAGAATGTTAGTTTTTTATGAACCCTCTTCAATCTTCTCTACTTTGTTGTGTACACTAGTTTACCCTTTTTGCTATTTTGCCTCGTTGCTACATCTACCAAACGGTCATGCATTTACCATGGTTTCTTGCAGTTTCCTTTGTTCATGCCTATAGAAGAAATTAAGATCAAAAGACTTAGACTTCTACTTTAGAAACATTCGTAATCACAAACAAAAGAGCATGCTTGGTATCTCTTAAGGGTCAAAAATGTGTGCCTTGATGCATGAACTGTTATTTGAGAAGCTATAGATACGATGAAGCATTATGTAGGATAAAAGGAACTCTCAAAAACACATATTTCCATATGTTCTTAAAAGTATATTATTCACTAGAGTAAATCATTTTTGAAAAGCTCAAGGAATATGTCTTAGTGGAGGAAAAACTTAATTGAAGAGGATTTTATTGTTGTGGACAATGGACATAATTTCATCATTATTAGTTGTGTACCGAAGAAGTTTGGTGATGAAATAGTATCTTTTTTATTCTCATTCTTTCACTAGAACATTGAGGGAAATAGAAACTTAGAATAATGCTAAGCTCAATGATTGATAACTTTTTAGGAGACTCAAAGTCTCCCTACAAAGATGATGATCTATTTTCTTGGTAATAAATTTTTCAAGGGTGTTGAAGGAAACTTGAAGATTAATTCTTTCCAAGCATGTTAGAATGTTATTATATCATTAAAATTACTTGATAATCATTGTTTTGAAAAGAAAACTTTTAGATTGAATAATCATCACAAAGGTAAATTTAGCTTTAAGGCTTGAAATCATGTCATATAACTCATGATGAGAACTTCCAATTTCGGAAGGTGTGTGAAATTGAAGAAAAAAAAGGATAATGGATGGAATATGATATTTCATCCTTGAATAATAAAAGTGAGTAGACCAAAATTTTATAAACTCACATGGATTAAAAATGAACTTGCCAAGAGCACAGAGTAGGCTCTACAAGCTTCTAACCAAGTACAAAGTAGGGAAGAGGCCCTCCTAATATGGATTTGAAGGAGGCTCTCCAAAGTACATCATATGTGGGATAATTCCCCCCAATGGAGAATCAATATAATGGTAGAAGCAAATGGCAAGGTATCCAAATACAATGAGATACAATATAAAATAACAGAAAATGAAATGGAGTGTCTCTTGGATACAAAATGGAGATGCATTCATGCATACACAAATGGAAACAAGGTAGGTAAACTCATGTCATCAACACCTCCTTTGCAGCTCCATTTTGGAGCGGTTGAATGTTGCAGAGGTCCACCAAGCACTAGAGTGAGACTAGAGGTAAAGCCTTCGTAAACATGTTCTCTAGGTTCTCCTTAGAGGTACACTGCACCCGAGTAATCTCATATGATATGAGCTTCTTGCGGATAAAATAATACTAAATCTTGATGTGCTTTGTCAGAGCATGGAACACTCAATTATTGGCGATGGCCAAGACTAACTAGCTATTGCTGCATATGCATATTAGAGTAACCTACAAAATACTAATGTGAGATAATAAACATCAAAGCTAAATGGCCTCACATGCTGCAAAGTTGGATTCTCAGTACTCTACCTCGACAGATGATAATGCAACTATAGGCTCACATGCCGCAAAGTTGGATGCTTAGTACTTCGCCTCGATAGATGATAGTGCAACTATAGGCTTTTTCTTACTTTCCCAAGAGATAGGTCCTCAGCGAACCAAGAACATGTATCCAAAGTAGGCCATCAGGAATCGGGATCACTGACTGAATCTGAATCTGAATATCCGACAAGCTCGATGCCTCCTCTGTACCAAAGATCATGATGTTGGGTGAGCACAAGGTATTGAAGTAGTCTCTGAACGGCATCCCAATGTGTCTGATGAGGTTGATGTGCAAACTGGCTGAGTATACCAACTTCATAGGCATTATCTGTTCTTATGTTGGCTAGGTAAAGTAAAGAGCCAAGTAGTTATCGATAAGCATGCACATCCACTAGCGATGATGAGTCCTCAAATGTGAGCTTGATGTTTGGATCAAGTGGTGTAGATACCAAGCAACACTTTTTTCATGTTATATCTGGAAAGTAGATCATAGCAGTACTTCTTCTATGAGAGGAATATACTTTATTTTATTTGCCACACTTCCATACCTAATAAATAATGAAGTAGACCAAGATCTGTCATGGAATACTCAAGGTGAAGTTGTATGATGATGATAACTTGGATGCGGTCTTCATCTAATCTTGTCAAAATCAATTCATCTACATAGAGGATGATGATTGCAATTAATGAATCTTTTTTTATATATGTATAAGTTAGCATCAATGGTGCTCCTTTGAAATCCTTTAGCTGCAAAGACCTTGTTGATCTTTTCATACTAGGCCCTAAAGCTTGCTTAAGTTCATAAAGTGCTTTGTGAAGTTTGTATATATGATCTTCCTTGCCTTTGATCTTAAAATCTTCATGTTGTTATACTTCTTCTTGAAGATCACTATTTAGGAAAGCACTTTTGATATTGAGTTGATAGATAGACCATTTGAAGTGTGCACTTAATGCAAGAATGACTTTTATAGTTGTAAACCTTGTAGTAGAGGCAAAGGTTTCTTCATAATCAATGCCATGCTTTTGCTTATGACCCTTAAAGCTACAAATCTTGTTTTGTACTTGTCCAAAGTACCATCTGATTTGTATCTGACTTTGTATAGACGCTTAACTCCATTAACTTGATGATTTGTAGGCTTTTGAACAAGTATCTAAGTGTTGTTCTTTTCAATTGCATCCATCTCAATCTGCATAGCTTCTTCCCACTTAGGTTGACTATGAGCTTCTTTGTAATTGGAAGACTCTAGAATTGGTTGAAGCTGGTGCATAAGTGCATAGTTAACATAGTAACTTTGTTCACATTGTCACTATGTTCATGTTGTTGCTTCTCAATGATCATTTGAGGTCTCCTAAGTTGGTGAGAAGTACTTGCTTTTGAGTTTTTCTTGGAAAATAGTGTAGCCCCCTCTGAAGTGTAGAATCGTAGATGGATGGACTCAAACTTGAACTTGGATCTTTGGTTGAGTACTTTGAAGATTCAATCAAAGATAACATCTTTTGAAATGATGATGGAGTAACTCTCAAGATCATATAGTATGAATGCCTTATAGTATTCATTAATGCCAATCAATAGGTGTTTCTTGGACTTAGATTATAACTTATGTCGGTCTTCCTTTGGAAGATATATAGATGCTTCACTCCCGAACACTTGAAAGTAGTTCATATTGGGCTTGCATCCATAGTAGGCTTCAAATGGATTCTTATTGTATAGTGCACTTGTGAAGCCTCTTTTGATCATGTGAATTGCAGTACATAAATCTTCAGTCCAAAACCTAAATGGTAAGGCTTTGTTGTGAATCATAGTGTATTCTACTTCCATGATGCTTCAAATCTTTCTTTCAGCTACTCCATTTTGGGATGGATTATGAGGTTGAGTGACTTGCCTCTTGATTCCCTTTTATCTCAAGAAGTTGTCAAACTCATGATTAATGAATTCTCCACCTCTATCTGATCTAATGGTCTTGATTGAACTTGATGCCTCCTTCTCAACTTGATAAAACCATTCTCTGAACTTAATTTGCCTTAGACTTGAGGAAATAGACCCACATATATCTTTTATGATCATTTGCTAAGAGAAAGAAGTAGAATGATCCACTAAATGATGGGGTATTCATTGGTCCATAGAGATCCATGTGGTCTAGGGCTTGAGGGTTCCTTGCTTAGGTGGAAGCCTCTTTGGAAACAAGAGCCCTTTGTTGCTTGCCTTGAGTGCAAACTTGGCAGATATCTTGAAATTATCAAATCTTTGGTAGTCCCTTAACCAATTGGGATGTTGAGATCTTGTTTGTTTAAGGTGTGTGTCCATATATCTAGTGCCATAGGATGGAAATTAACTCCTTAGAAAGAAATCATGTTGTATAAGCCTTTATCTTCAATTCCTTGGGCTATTATATCCTTGGTTCTAGGATCAATCACCTTCACTGATGTGTTGTTAAATATAACTTGTTTGTGATGATTGATGATTCCCTTGATGGAGAGGAGGTTTTGATAAGGCTTTATATTCTCCTCGATGATTTGTTATTTGTCTTTTCCCTTTCCTTCTATTGAGAGACTCTTCTTGTTAATTAAATAAACTTTGTTGGTGTGATCTTATAAGTCTTGAAATGATTCATGATCTTTGCACATGTGAGAGGTTGCATGGGTAAGTGAGTAGACCAAGAAATGGGTAAACTCACATGGACTAGAAATGAGCTTGCCAAGAGCATGGAGTAGGCTCCACAAGCTTCTAACTAAGTACAAACTGGGGGAGAGGTGGTCCTTATATAGAGTTGGAGGAGGCTCTCCAAAGTACATCATATGAGGGATAATTCCCCCTAAAGGAGAATGAATATAATGGTCGAAGAAAATGGCAAGGTACCTAAATACAATGAGATAAAATTTACAATGACATGAAATAAAATGGACTGTCTCTTGGATACAAAATGGAGATGCATTCATCCAGACACAGATGGAAATGAGGTAGATAAAATCATGCCATCAACAAGATGTACATCTAAGTTGAAGGATAAAGCATGCCTAAAGAAGGATTCCAACATTTCTTATTCTCATCTTAAGAAGAGAAGCAAGCCAACAATAAATATAAGGTATATTGCTAATTACGTTAGGTGAAAAGATTGTAAAGAGATCATTAGATCCAAGGATTTGTCACCCAACAAGTCATGTCATCATGTTTTCCTTAACACAAGAACACTTAGAAACTTGATTTATTGGATATATTTATTCAACCATAAATTTTTAATAAAATTTGCAAAGTATCAAGGTTTTGTTTTCAGTAGTATCTTCCATTGATGAACATGATCTTATCTACAAAAAATTCTTAGAATAGAACAATCAACCCTAGAAAGAATTGAAGCTCATTCAATCAATCCCTTGGATGAAAGATGAAAAAAGTAGAAATTGCTTCATCCATATAAAGAAGCATTAAGTTCCTACCAAGGATAAAACTCAATGGTTATCCAACTTGTCCTTATACTTTTCCAAAGATAATTCAACTTATTGCATCACAAGAAAAGTTTCACTTAGAGTGGGGATTGTTTGAAAGGTCAAAAGATTAACAAAGATGGACTAAATAAGTACATCAATCCTTTCCATGATATGATCAAAAGGTACTCTATAGAAAAATGGAGTGGTGTATCACACTCTTAGATAAGCATCATGCACATATCTTTGTTGGATGTGGGTATGGTCATTAGGGAAAAAAAATGAACCGTGCATGGGCATTTTGGATTAAAGAGTGATTAGTGATGGACCAACCAGAAGAGGGTGGTGGACATAGTCTATAGCCTATAAATTACTAGGCTAAGGGGAGAGGAGGGGACAGGATTCTCCTATGTTAAGATTTTGCCTCTAGAGAGAGAAAGGAATCTTGTAACTTGCTTGGGCCCAAAAATTCAAAAATTTCTAAAAGTTTTAAAACTCATTATAACACCATTCAATGGCTCCCCAACCACTTTTCAAGATCAAAAGTGCTATTTTTGACTTCTAAATCGAAATCCGGGCATGAGCTAACCTGAAAAAAGTGACTTTTTCAAAAATAACTCTAAATACAACTTTCTCACTCCAAAACCTCACACTTTCATACCCAAGTCCCAAAAAGTCATCTCTTTCCACTACTTTCTCTCCATAGCACACCATTGAAGCTATTGTGTCTGCATTTTTTCTCTATGCATCTTCCTCTTTGAATTTCGTCTATCACTTCCATAGCTTGAACTTCGATGGAGAAACCTAAATCCTATAGGCATCCAAAAGATGAGGTTATCACATTAAAATGTCACAATATCAAAGTTGTAGAAGGAAAACGGTTAGGACATGAGTTCTACAAAGGTGCATGGGTGTACATGCAACCCTCTGGTGTTGTCCCTCATTGTCTAAGAGATCATGGAAACTTGAATCTTCATTGGAAAGGGAAGCTATTGGGCTTCAAAAAGCTCAAAAATGGAAACAGATGCCATTGTACATGTTTTTACAATGTCAAGCATGAAATTGGAAAACTCAAACAAAATGAGATATTCTATCAATCGTAAGTATTACTCATTGATTCATGTTCTAATTTCTTAATATACCCCATTTAGATGTGTACTTTTTTGTTGCAGATATATTTCCTTCTACCTTGGTGGAGGAGCAACCACTTCATAGTCTTACAGGTACTTTCCAAGCATTGAATGCAGATGTTGAATCACTAGTCTTTTCACAAGCTCGTCCTACTCAGCTTTTATGTGAGAGAGTTTTCTTTTACACACATACATATGGTGTACCCTCTTCATCAAATGATTTTGGCAGGTTAGAGATGATTAAGGTAGATTCTCTTTTCAAGCTTGAGTGGCCACAACCTAATATATGGACCTTGACATCTTTGAAGCATAAGATGGTGATGGACATACATAACTCTTTGAAATTCACAAGAGTTTCTAGATCTATTGGATTGCATTGGTGTGTTCTTGTTCATTGTTTTGTACGTCTATTTTAGATATTCACAATTCTAGAGACTTCAACAATGTTCATGTTAAAAGATATCACCTATGAGCAGGTGGAGGGTTTACTAGGTGAAAATTGGGGACTTGTAGAAGGATGCACCAAAGGGGATAGATACCTTATAAAATTGGTGCAATAGGCATAGGATTTTGATATTTGAAACACTATACATTAGATTCTACTATGATCAATGGATAAGTAAACTTGGTGAATGGATATCATTACAAAGTTCTAAGGGTTTTTTAATTTCATTTAAAATTAAGATGAATCTGCCCAGCAACGAAATGGAAGTTATTTCAGTGAATCATCATTGGATGCTTGGAAATGTGAGAGAACAACTAGTAATAATGGGATTTGAGGATCTGGATCAATCAAAGTTTAGAATACAAGGGCATAAGGTAAACAATTTATGGTACTTTTTCTTTTATTTATACAAATTATTATATTCAAATGTGATATTATAAAGCTTTTTATTTGTCTACAGATTGGCAAGAAGTTGGAGGGTAAAATTAAAGTCCTTCTTGAATGGAGTGTAGATGGAACTCAACTTTCATTGTCATAGCTCAAGAATTATTTGAGTACTGGAGTTTACACAACCCATTTTCTATTCATATTCCTTCCTCTGCTACCATGTAATGCACATGCCAAAAGTGAAAGATATAAAAACTTTTTAATCTCAATATGATGTGCAAATTGTCAAATCTTTGATTTTTGCCATGGAAGTATATATTATAATTTTAGAATTCCAAGAATTTTATTTTCTAATGTGTAGATGTGGTATGTCTTATTGTTTTAAATGATTATCTGCTCAATCTTTTTTTTCAGAGTTTTGTGCATGAATCTTTTACTTTTAGGTATTAATTTTACCTTTAAATGGGTCCCATTCACTTGAAAATATTGAAACTACTATAAAGGCAAGTATCATTCTCTCATGTCTTACTTTTGTAACCAAGAAGAGCTAGAATCACTCCAAGAGCACGCATCCCATAGCAATCGCGCTACCCTTATGTGCAATGGATGTCTCAACCTCTACTACCCCCCCGTCCAAACGTCCTCAAGAACTCTTTGATGAGTTCTTGGAATCAACTTAGTACAAAGGTCAAACACACTTGTATGACCTTGTCTCTAGAGTCCTTGATCTGGACAAGACAATTAAACTCAACTCTAATGTGCTCAAGGAAATCATAGAGTTCCTTGAGCACTATATCTTGCGCTTTTCCATAGATATCCCACCTTATGAGGGTAAGTGGGTCCCGTGTGACCTTTTGCTCTACATTCATAAAGGTGATGAAGCTTTGATGAAGGGCCTTAATCATCTCATGGCAATCGTTGACCATGCAGGGCATTTGTTGGATGAAACAGTGCCTTTGATAAAACAAGTTAACAAAAAGAAGAGGATGGGTACTAGGTACCTTTCTTACATCTCCAAAACAATAGTTATCATCAATGAGGAGCTGGAGCCTGCACCCATGGATCTCTCCAATGTTGTCACGGGGGGATTTGTTCATGAAAAAAATGAGCCCCAATCAGAGGTCATAGACTTAGCCAGAGAGAGTGGCATGGTCCACCGAGAGTTCCCTGGTGGTGTGGACAACGAACTGTGTGTGAAATCAATCATGGAAGAGCCCCCACCATCAAATCTCAACCCCTTTGAGCCCACATTACTAGAGGTGGAAATTGAATATCTCTCCATCATCATTGCCAATGGAGAGGAGTTTATTTTCCTTCATGATATTGAGAAGGCATTCATAGTCCATCTGGATGAGTGCCTAAGTCTTTTCTCCACTATGTCAAATGTTCCACTTGATAATACATCTAATATACTTGAAAAGAAAGTATCCCACTTGGTGATTCTGTGGCAGATACCATACCGATGGTGTGCCAAGATATTTTGACAAATGATAACAATTATTCAATGGAAGAAGAATTCAGTGCAGCACAAGAGAGAATTATGAAGAACAAAGTACCTACATCACTAGTAGCAGAGCAGAGTGTGTAGCAGAGTAGAGTGGGTAGTGTCATGGACACAAAGAAAACCATCCAAAACCTTAGATTCCATGTGAATTTCCTATACCTCATGTTTAGTTAAGATTTTGGACAAACTAATGCTTCCAGTGCATCCGAAACGTGCCAAAACCCCAAGATCGATTGTCTACTTACTGAATTCTAACACGGGGAGGTCTTGTTTCAAGTTGATGACATCATGATGACATCATCAAATTGTAACCGCCCTTGAAAACCTATAAAAGGAGGAGTTGGCCACATTCATTCTCAGTTTTGCCAATACCAGTCTTGGGAGCTCAAGGAGTCATGATCGCCAAGTCAGTACTCTTCAGTTCCAGTTCTAGTTCTTATCTTGTTCCTTGTTCCAATCTTGTCTAGTCTAGTTCTTGGACATCCTCTCTTGTCCTCTTGTAATTTCGTAGTATGAGATCTTGTCGAGTTCTTTCTTGTATCTAG
This sequence comes from Ceratopteris richardii, assembly GCA_020310875.1. NCBI lineage: Eukaryota > Viridiplantae > Streptophyta > Polypodiopsida > Polypodiales > Pteridaceae > Ceratopteris > Ceratopteris richardii. The sequence goes on along the minus strand of CM035416.1, from coordinate 105,319,201 downwards.
TTCATCTCCCAGAAGGGAGTTCTTGTAATCCAGATATCTTATCTCATACCTACGATCCCGGGTTGTGGGATCTCCTATATCATCTCTAGTCCAGTTTTCCATACCTATTGGTCCCGGGTTGTGGGACGTCTTGTATTGGCTACAACTTCTTGTATTATTTTCCCTACGTGGGTGTTCTTGTAATCATAAGTGTATTTCCGAAATCTTGTCTAGTGAAGTCAGATAGCACAATCTAGTGCTCCCCTGACATTTTGGCAAGACTGTCTTCATCAAGACCAAGCACCATGGATTCCCTATGCAAGGAGATCCAATCTACCATAAAGGACTTGATCGAACATGTCCAAGATATTAAAAGATTGCTACGACAAGATGATCGATCAGTTTCAAGCGATGCCTGGAATATCAAGATGTTGTTTCGTGGAACTACATATCAAGAAGACTACATGGTTAATCAATTTCGAAGTGGCCTCAATCTTGAAGTCAAATATCTCTTGCTATCCATGCCTCAAGCAAATACCTTGGAGGATGTTAAATTCAATGTGAGAATCACTTGTTAAAAGAAAGCCAAGTCCAAGAGTCAAAAGTGAGAATCACTTGTTAAAAGAAATTCAATGTGAGAATCACTTGTTAAAAGAAAGCCAAGTCCAAGAGTCAAAAGTCTTGAATAATGAAGGCACTATTCCTCAAGAATCTAAAACAAGAATCTTTGAAGCCCAAAAAGACATTACAAGTGATATGGAGGATACATATTATGAAGATAACAAGAAGGTAAAGGATACGCAGGAGTTCATGTTCAATCAACGAAGTGTGCTTACTCAAGGCTCTCCATCAAAGATCTTGGAAACACCACAATGTACCACTAGAAGCTCAAAGGATCTATCGCATGAAGAACCCAAGGATGCTCAAGGGAGACCGTGTCCTTCACCACCTATCAAGATTAAGGATCATGAAGAATTCGAGGTCGTGCATGTATTAGATTCAAGGATCTCTCAAGGAAGATTGGAATGCCTTATTCATTGGAAAATGTATGGCATCAATGATCGTACCTGGGAGCTTATAGAAAATATTCAGAGAGAAAAAATCAAGGTTTGTGAATTCCATAAGAAGAATCCAATGAAACCCAAGCTAGAGAACATGGCCACTCCTCGTGGAACTCATCGCTTGAGGAGGAGGTGATGTCATGGACACAAAGAAAACCATCCTAAACCTTAGATTCCATGTGAATTTCCTATACCTCATTTTTAGTTAAGATTTTGGAGAAACTAATGCTTCCCTTGCGTCCAGAACGTGCCAAAACCCCAAGATCGACTGTCTACTTACTGAATTCTAACACCGAGAGGTCTTGTTTCAAGTTGATGACATCATCAAATCGTAACCGCCCTTGAAAACCTATAAAAGGAGGGGTTGGCCACATTCATTCTCAGTCTTGCCAATACCAGTCTTGGGAGCTCAAGGAGTCATGACCGCCAAGTAAGTACTCTTCAGTTTTAGTTCCAGTTCTTGTCTTGTTCCTTGTTCGAGTCTTGTCTAGTCTAGTTCTTGGACATCCTCTCTTGTCCTCTTGTAATTTCGTAGTATGAGATCTTGTCGAGTTCTTTCTTGTATCTAGCTCATCTCCCATAAGGGAGATCTTGTAATCCAGATATCTTGTCTCATATCTAGGATCCCGTGGGATCTCCTGTATCATCTCTAGTCCAGTTTTCCATACCTATTGGTCCTGGGTTGTGGGACGTCTTGTATTGGCTACATCTTCTTGTATTATTTTCCCTACATGGGTGTTCTTGTAATCATAAGTGTATTTTCAAAATCTTGTCTAGTGAAGTCAGAGAGCACAATCTAGTGCTCCCCTGACAGGTAGCAGAGCAGAGTGGGATGGCCCATTCTAGCATAGATTTTGATGCCCTTGGAAGAGGGGAGAAAGAAGACAAGCTTCATGATGTAAGTGCTTATTAAAGAATTGAATAATTTAATTTAATAAGATTGGAGCTTGAATTATCACTTTCTTTTTTAACAGCAAGCCATTGAAGTGGATAAGTTTGCAGCAAGGTTCGATGGGGATCGATCTTCTCGCGAAAGTGGTTCATCCTTGACAAACCATATTGCAAAGTTGCCAAAGGATGATTTTGTAATTGCTCATAAAGATTATAGTACTAATGAACACTTCATGACATGGTGCTTGAAGGCCTTGAGCAAAGTTTTGTGCTTGAGTACAATTACCCAAGGCACTAAATTTTGGTTTGAAAACCTTTAGTTGTAACTACTCTAGGAGTTAACTTTAGAGGAAAGGTACTAGGAAAAATAGGTATTGTGTCCCAGTTCGTTGGCCTAGTGGTTGGGCCTCTTCCTTCTTGAGGCGGGGGCGAGGGTTCAACCCCTGGCAGCAACATGTAAGGGACATGTGTATCTTGGAATGATGTTGCATTGTGGATGATGTGCCACAGTTTATCCATCCCCGCAGTAGTTGTGACTACCGTTAACCCAGTATTGTAAACCCCTGTTCTTGTGGAATAAGGGGGGTCCCATGGGTACTATGCCCTTCCTTGTATAGTTGCAATTTCAAAGTTAAAGTCCGTGGGAGTAGGCCTCGGTCGAACCTCCATTTAAAAAAAAAAATAGGTATTGCCATGGGTCTTGGAATGCAAGACCCCAATGTAATTTCTAGATCTGTATTAACCTATCAGTTGCCACAATCTCTCCAAAGGAGAAAGAAAATTGTTGAAAATTGAAAGCAATTGTGAACTGATGTAACATTTTGGATATATAAAATTTGTATTTCCATATGTTGTATTTTCCATTGTAAGTTATGAAATGTTATCCACACTTTGTATTTAATCAAGAGCTTTTTTATCTTGTCTATGTGCATGTAATGGCCTGTGTGCTCAAATAGTCTCTAAAATACCAAAAAAGACCTAGCCACAGAAACGCGGGATTCAAGCTACAAAAATTTTGCAAGCCTAAATCCCACATTTCTATGGCTAAGGATTTTTTGGCATTTTTGAGACTAATTGAAGGCCATTTATGGTAATTACATTCATTAGGAGGCAAACTATAGGGGTAATGAGAACAACAAGTACCCACTAAAAACCTAGGCAATCCATATGGAAAGTTTTCTTACATATGTTCCTAGTTTACCATGGCCAAGTCATTAACTAACCTTACCCGAGTCATGAAAATAGATGAATAGGCTTCCCCAGGCTAAATGATGCAAAAAAACCCTAGCCACAAAAATGCGAGATTCACGCTTGCAAAATTTTTGGAGGCCTCAATCCCACGATTTTGTGGCTAGGGTTTTTTTTTTTTTTTTTTTTTTTTTGCATTTTTAGCCTATTTGAGGACTTTCCTAAGTAAATACATTCATATGGAGTAAAAAACAAGAGCTAATGAGGCCAAAAAGTATCCAGTGAAACCCTAGATAGTCCATAATAAACTAGTGAATTCAAAAGTAATAATCCTTAAACACTTATGGTAGAGAGTCGGGGAGAGAAAGAGATAAAAAATAGACAATAACTGAAGACAAAACATTTCATTAATCATTGACGTACATTGCAAAATATGCTTCACAGAAGCTACAAGATATAAAGGTCATGGGTTATTTCCTCTAATTCTTCTTGCTAGTCGAATATCTTTGGGTTGTATGGTTACTCTCTTGGCATGGATAGCACATAGGTTAGAATCTTCAAGCATGGATATGAGGTAGGCCTCTGCTACCTTAGTCGATGGTTCTCCATCGGAATCACTCTCCGATATAACCATTCTCCTTGCCACTTGTTTGGGTCTTGCCTTGATGGGTGTCCTCTCTGGTGGCTCATCATCAGAATCTGAATCTGACAGTCCTTGAGACCAATCCTTTTCTTTATTAGACACTTCATATTCTCGCGATGGATTGCTCCTAGATGGTGTGCCATCATGTGAGAGAGGCTTAGAAGTGGACGTGGGAACAACTTCAAGGTCTCTGGGGGGGGGAGGGGTCGCAGCCATGTTGGGCATTGAGTTCCTTGAACATGGCTAAGATACACCACGCAATCTTTCCTCGCAGTTTTCTTGGTGCATGTCATTCTCTTGAGTTGCAGAAGTGTGAAATGGAGTGAGTTCTCTCTATTTATAGTCTCTTTTAAAATTGTCTGTTTACACTAGAATGGACAAAACCAGTTTAGAAACATACATAATATAATAACGAAAATAGTAACACATTGATACCAAGATTATATTAATCCTATGAAATACAACATCATGGGATATATTGAATTCACTTTACTTCCAAGCCGAGCCTTCTTGTTGTCTTTTAGCATGCCACTGAGCGTGACGGAGAGGTCCTAATGATGACTTCCATTTCTCATTAGCAATGTTGTGTTGCATCCATCTCGCAACTTTTGCCAAATGTCACTCCCTAACTCGTTCTCCATGTCGCGTGTTTTTTAAGTACACACCTCTCGCTTTGTAGCGTGACTTCTCCATTCCTTGGGTACTGAAAATCTTCAATAACTCATATCGATGCATAAAAAATGCTCCATGTACAAATAAAATGTGCTAAAAATTATTAAGTGCATTGGTAAAAATTAAGTGCAATGAACAATTTTAAAGATCAAATAGACTTACAATGTAGTGTGTTATATTGCTCTCTCCCCAAGATTGAGTGAAACACTTCGTGAACTCCACTAATGTCTCTTGAAATAATTGATGTTGAATATCACTAGAGCTAGTAAGACCCATTAAGCCTACCAACTTATCTAAGCATGACCACACCTTCTTTCTCTTATTACAAAGATCAACTTGAGAATCATTGTCTGTTGTGATCATGCATAGGTCTTTCCACATCTCATAATTTTCATTATTTCGAGTGTTAGTACCTCTTTAAAAAAATATCTTGCTTTATTCCCTATCATTAACACTTGTTGTAAACTATTTTGAGATTCCCTAAACTTTTTAACAACTAGGGTTATGTTTCCACCATGACAACCAATTGAATTAAGGAGTTCCTCCAATTTTTTTATAGCTTGTATAGATTTATCAACTAGCTTCATGGAAAATGCATATTCTACATAGAGCTTCAATAGTTGATAAAAAATTCAACATGCAAAAGTGAACATTAACTAAAGGAAATGGAATAATGGGATTCCAATCATTATCCGATATGTCACGATTAGGTGCACCTAACATGGGACACCTCATTAAAGTTATATCCTATTCACTAGATGGAGATCCATCTGTGTCATCAATAAAATCCTCTATGTTGTTTTTTTTTTTTTCTCTTTGTTTGTTTATAAGCTCATGTGCAATATGGACAAGGATAGAGAGCAGATGCACCTTGTATGCACCCTAACATGCATTTTATAGTCTTTAAGTCTCCACCCAAGTGCCACTCTACCTCAAAATCATGTAGGCCTTTAACATTGATTTTTGCACCATGAATTTGAGAAGTTATCACCTCTGTGATCCATGGCGTCCTACTAAAAATCCATGAAAGAACAACATTGGATTCTTTAGGTACCTCAATAGCACCTAACCACCATATATATTTCTCGGATTGAACACTTTATGTAAAGCGATGGGTAGAGTTTTCACTTTCATCAATAATGGCATGGGCCATAGCTTCATTCATGAGTGTCACACTAAGTCTCTCCATACATCATCCCTTTATGATTTGACATTCGTCTAGCTTCAATATAAACTTGAGTCTAGAACCACAATCTACATCAAATAACAAATGTTATATTAATAAAAATATTATGAATATCATTATCATAGCAATAGATATACCTTGAATTGTAGACTTATTAAATTTAACCATTTCCTTTTGAAGCCTCTCCAAATTGACAAATATGTTGTACTTTGTGTACATGAATCCCTTCCTAGATGAATTTTTCAACTCTTTCTTTGATGTAGCAGAATGATAGATGGATGCAAACATAACATCTTCTATATGCAAGTAATTGCCAAGAGTATTAGCTACATCCTCATTGGTCATCTTCTTCTTTAGAGATACTTTGTAAGGGCATGGAAAAATACTTTGCAAAATACCTTTCTTTTGTAGTGCATGTTTCAAGAGCTTATACAATGCAATGTATGCTCTAGTACTAACACTTGCTTCATCACATACCATGTGTACCTCCCTCGGAGTAATTATATCTTCTAAGTTGCCCGCAAAATCTTTAATCACTTGGGTCTTGATGTGATTTCCTATTGGTGACTCCAAAATCACAAGCACATGTTTGTTGCTTAAACAAGAATTTAGAAACTTCAATTGATCCTCTATTGTTGATGAAGCACTGGCATCTTCAACAAATGACCGGCACAGTAAGAAACTCAATCTATAAGTCTTTTAATAGAAATTAACAAGTGAAACATGAACCTAAGTGCATAAACACGTCGTTTCCTTGCTCCACCGCCAGTTGAAAGAGCTTGAAAGGATGATAATGGTCATTTCCTATATCTCATACCAAGTGGAGTTTCTTTTAGTTGTATTAGATTGGCTTTTAACTTTGTAATTATGCTCTCCTTTTCTTCCACATCTTGTGGGAGTATATGATTACGCTCTTCCAGAGATTTAACAACACTTTCTGAAGTGTGTATCTTCAAATGGTTGTGATGACATTGTTGCATCCAATAATTTGCAATAGATGTTGAATGGCTAGACAATCGCTTGCAATAACCTAGCAGTCCAGCTTCACTGCGACCAAGGAATTATAGAAATGTGGAGATACTATGGAATCTAAGATGAAAATTAGAAATTGGATCTAAGGGATACAATGCACCATTGACCCAAAGATCAATATTCTTCTCTCCAACTGCACGTTGTTCATTTTGAGAATCTTTCTCATTGCTACCTTTAGTTGTTGGTGTGAATTCTATAGGAACATGAACATGTACACTCATTGAATGACAAGCATGTGTTGGTGCTGGGGTCATGTTCGTAATACATGTGAGCACTATGATGTTCCAAACTCGATCACGGAATAGAAAGAAGCACAGAGATGGCTGGGTGGGTATGTATAGTAGTTGTATTGCAAGAAAAAAGTGTGTTTTGGTATGTGGATAGGTCAAAATGGCTTTTTCCAGTGTTTAAAAATGAAAAAAGGTTTCTTTCAAAAATTCATGTTTTGGGGAAACCAAAAGTTACGAGTTTGATAATCTGGAATTAACTTTTGGAAGGATTTTAAAAAGTATGTTTTTTAAAAGTGTTTTTATAAAAACTAGACTAAAAAAAGTAATTTCTCACATATGCATAAAAGTATGGGCCATTTTGAATAAAGAATAGCAAAAGACTGAATGGTATCTGAACATAAGGTACATAAAGTGCATCATTACAAATACACATATACCGATAAGATAGAGTATATACATAAGATATAGTATAAGCTAAAATCTCTCAATGTGTGTGTTCACTATGAACTAATAAGCTCTCCCCCAATGTGTGTCTCTCACTCTCCCTCTCTCCCCCCCTCTAAATGTAAATGTGGCCACTGACTATTAGCTAATACTCTCTCCCCCTCTGAATGTATATGTGGCCACTGACTATTAGCTAATTCTCTCTCTCTCTCTCTCTCTCTCTCTCTCTCTCTCTCTCTCTCTCTCTCTCTCTCTCTCTCTCTCTCTCTCTCTCTCTCTCTCTCTCTCTCTCTCTCTCTCTCATATTTTGAGTCGGGATGGGCCCCAAGAGGCTATCCCACTCAGAAGGCAGAATCTATCCACCCACTTCAACTTCCAAAGAAGACTTATACATGACCTTCCAGCACAAGGACATTGGTCTACTGATCTCAGAGAACCAATGCAATGAGATACTCAATGCCCCCAACACGACATTGGAGTATGAAGGACTTTGAGCAGAGCTAAGCACATCCTAAACTGTCTACTCGACATGTTCCCAAAAGAGAACCCCATATCCCACAATGGAGCGTTGGCTCGTAAGAGGAGTTCCAC
>CM035416.1:105298784-105306284 GCA_020310875.1 Ceratopteris richardii | reverse complement strand
TTGGATGCAAATAGAATTAGCTTTTTATCCATCCAACTACATGCAAGAATTCTTGATTTATCCCAATATGCAAATTTGATGTTCCTCTGGGTTTAGGTCCAATATCTAGCATGCTCTTTTGGTGGAAAAACTTTCGTAATGAAACATACGCCCCTATAGCACCATACCCCTCTTTTGTCAAGTGCGTCATCAATTTCATCGAAGTGAACCATCTATCAAAATATATATTATTAACTTTTTGTTTTAAATCTTTCACAAGTGTAGAAACTACATGGAAAAATAGTTTTGCGCATGGGATTTTGTCATAAATTCTAAATGCATAATAGTATCATGTTTTGGAATCATACGAGTTCGAAATTTGGATCCCAAATTTATTAGACTTTTTACGATTCTAAGCACGAGACGGATTCAACTTGCATTTGGAAAGCATAACATGCTCGTCAATAGCAACATTGTCTACAAAATCATAATGCAATTGAGAAGTAGAATTTAACTTTTCTTTTAGTGGTATAATTTGCCAAAGCTTATACTCTTTTGTGCCTTTGGTAAATGGTCTTTGCTCATTGCTTCTAATATGCAAAAAACCTCTTTATTTGTTGCTATTCCATTCGTCCCATCTTTCTTTCATAGTTTGAACATTGAATTGCACCACATGTATCACCTTTTCAATAGAATATTTTATCATACATATATTGTAAAGCCATTCGCAATGATACGTCCAAAAAACACATAAACTTATATCTGTACGTGGCATCCATTTACGAGTACAATAATATTCAGCCAATGCTTTGCTTTGCTTCGCAATAGCATAACGATTGCTTTCCATGATAATTATATCCACTAAATCTAGCATAAAAAGTGCTAAAAATATTTGAATTTCAGTAAATTCGCGTGGGACTTTCCCCGAATCTAGAATTGAAATATCAATGAAAGAAGGATATCTTCTGAAAGTCCCATGTGACTCAACATCAATCCCACAACAAGTTTTCAAACAAACTCTTGCATATTAGAAACATACACTTCATCATGATCAGAGTCATCATCACTATATAGCATAGGATCTTCAGTCTCAAGGATCTTATCCTCTAGTTCTCTTCCCGATGAAGAGATGCATGCTCATCTTTTGAATCATCCAAAGAATATGCATCATTTTAAGAACTTCCTCTTTTATGCTCTTGAAAGTGCATGGAGTTATGTTTTCTTCTAATACTCTTGTAATCATGAAGAATCGCATCTCATTTGGCTCACAGATGTCAATATAAATCATATCATCTTATTCACAACTGATAATGTTTTGTCTTTCTCTTCCAATAACTTTTTTCGTAGAAGGTCTTCTTTTCGTGGAAGGTCTTCTCTAAAACATTTTCCTCTTCACATGTAGTAGACTCTACAATATTTTGCATGTCAACCACACCATTAACATCATGTGTTCGAGATATACACAAGTAATAATCCATGGATGGATTATCCACATTTTGAATACATCATTATGATGTTCACAATAAGCATGGTTGATCTTTATCTTTTTATGATTGGCTAAAAAGTAGCCAAAGAAAGATCATCCTCATTAATATCTAATGTATCATCCTTAATACTTACATCATGAGCATATATATCTCCATGAGCAGAAGATCATAACACTTACATCACTCAAAAGTATATCTTTGATAGGCCTTCCCATATCAGAAGAATGATATACATCATTATTATCCACACTGAGCATCTTTATTTGCATCGTGCTTGCAAGCACCATCACCTACAAGTTCTCTATCAAGATGATTAGGAATAATAACATAATATGGAAGCAAATATTTAGAGCTATTATTCTCAAAAGAACGCTTTAACTTCTTTTTTTTCATCATATTTGATTATTTTACCTTTGTATTTATGTTCTTCCAACGAAGAAGAAAAAGAAGTCTTCACTCGTTCAACTCGAAACTCAATGGCCAGTAGGTGAATATAGCTTTGAATAAGGTTCAGTATTCAATGAGCTTGAGAATTGACTATTAGTAGCATATCACTTTTCTTGAGTCTCTCTTATAACCACTTGAGAGTGAGCCATTGTTTAATTGTTGAAAAGAGAGCAAAGGATTATTAGAAGAGCATATTTGAAGCCAAGAGAAGTCAACTTTTCACATATGTGAAGCTCAAAGCATGTAGTTGCAGGTCCATGCCATCAGCAAAGTCAACATAGTCGATAAGAAGAAAAATGAAGGCACACTGCTATAGAATCCGCTTAAACAAGAAGAGACTCAACTTTTTTTATTGAATTTTACTTTAATCACAAAGACTAAAGTTTAAAAAAGTGTTCTTTTTTCTTTGCTTTTGCAATACATGACATCATTTCTAGTTGTATTTTATATTTTTCCATGAAAGTACATGGTGTTAATTTCTATTGAAAATTAAAATTCACCTGAAAACATAAATGTGTTTTTCTAAAAAATTCGATCAATATGGTGCATTTATAGGACAGTTAAGTCCCCAGGAACACTCACGTATGTATCCTATTACAGAACTAGTATTAAATATCATATAAATGCACCATATTGATCGAATTTTTGTAGAACAACACATTTATGTTTTCATTTGAATTTCAATTTTCAATGGTAATTAACACCATGTACTTTCATGGAAAAACATGAAATAGAGCTAGAAATGACATTATGTATTACGAAAGTCTAAAAAAAAGAGAACACTTTTTTAACTTTAGTCTTTGTGATTAAAGTAAACTTCAATAAAAAAGTTGAGTCGAAGCTCGACTAAGTGGATTTTACTGCAATGCTTACACATTTATTTCTTCTTATCTACTGTGCTCATGCCATGGACCTTCAACTACATGCTATGAGCTTCACAAACATGAAAAGTTGACTTCTCTTGGGTTCAAATCATCTCTTGAATTTATCTTTTCTTTTCAGCAGTTAAATAATGGCTCACTCTCAAGGTTATAAGAGAGATTCAAGAAAGTGATATGCTATTAATCATCAATCCTTAAAAGCTCATTGAATACTCAATTTTATTCAAAGTTAGTGAGTTTCCATATTTACCTACTAGCCATTGAGTTTGGAGTTAATAAGCAAAGACTTCTTTTCCTTCTTCATGAGAAGAATATAAATGCAAAGGTAAAATAATTAAATATGATGCAAAAAAAATGTTCAAGTATTCTTTTGAAAATGATAACTCTAAATATTTGCTTCCATATCACGTTGTTATTTCTAATCTTCTTGATGAAGAACTTGTAGATGACAGTGCTTATAAGCATGATGCAAATAAAGGCACTCATATTTTGAATGTCTTTAAAAATGATGTTGTAATTCAAGATGGCATGGATAGTATGGATAATAATGATGTGTATCATTTTCCCGATATGGGAGAGTCTATCAAAGACATACCTTTGAGTAATACAACTGTTATGAAATCTTTTGCTCAGGGAGATACATATGCTCATGATATAAGTATCATGGATGATACATCAGATTTTGACGAGGATGATTTTCTTTTGATAACTTTTTTAGTCAATCATAAGAAAATAAAGAACAACCATGCTTATTGTGATCAATACCACGATGTATTACCAAAAGTGGATAATCCATCCATGGATTATTGTGTGTGTATATCCCTAACATATGATGTTAATGGTCCAGCTGATATGCTAAACACTGTAGAGACTACGATATGTGAAGAGGAAAATCATGCATCTTCATCTAAATCAAAGAAAGGAGGGCCTTCTAAGAAAAAAGTTTTTGGAAAACGAAGGCTAAGAATTATCCATTGTGAACAAGATGATATGAATCATGTTGACATTCATCAGCCAAATGACATGTTATTCTTCATGCTCACAAGAAAGACTCTTTGAAGAAAGCACAACTCCATGCACTTTCAAGAGCATAAAAGAGCAAGCCCTCAAAATGATGCACATTCTTTGGATGATTCAAGAGATGAGCGTGCATTTGTTGGCGAGGAAGAAGAACTAGAGGATGAGATCCTTGAGGCTGAAGATCCTATGTTACATCAGCCAAATGATATGTTATTCTTCATGCTCACAAAAGAAAGACTCTTGGAAGAAAGCACAACTCCATGCACTTTCAAGAGCATAAAAGAGCAAGCCCTCAAAATGATGCACATTCTTTGGATGATTCAAGAGATGAGCGTGCATTTGTTGGTGAGGAAGAAGAACTAGAGGATGAGATCCTTGAGGCTAAAGATCCTATGTTACATAGTGATGATGACTCTGATCATGATGAAATGTATGATTTTAATATGAAAGAAGTTCGTTGGAAAACTTGTGGCAGTATTAATGTTTAGCCAAGTGGAACTTTCATAAAAATTTTCTTCTTTCATTGATATTTCAAGTCCAGATTTGGGGCATGTCCCACGAAAATTTACTAAAATTTATATATTTTTAGCATTTTTTCCACTAAATTTAGAGGATACGATTATCATGAAAACCAATCATTATGCTATTGAGAAGCAAAGTAAAGCATTGTTGTCAGTTGAGTATGATTCTACTCATAATTAGGTGTGACTTCATACATAAAAGTTTATGCACTTTTTGGATGTATCATTGGGAATGGCTTTGCAATATATACCTGATAAAACATTCTATTGGAAAGGTGATACATATGGAGCAATTCAATGTCCAAACTATGGGACAAAGATTGGACAATCGGAATACCAACAAATAAAGAGGTTTTTGCATATTAGAAGCAATGAGCAAAGACCATTTACCAAAGTACGATAGGGGTATAAGCTTTGGCACATTATACCACTGGAACAAAAGTTAAATTATACTTTTCAATTGCATTATCATTATGGAAAAAATATTATTGTTGATGAGTGTATTGTGCCTTCTAAATGCAAGTTGAATCCATGTCGAGTATATAATTCTAAAATGCCTCATAAATTTGAAATTCAAATTTGGAACTTATGTGATTCCAAAACAGGATACAATTATGCATTTAGAATTTATGATAAAGTCTCTTACGCAAAATTATCTTTCAATGTAAAATCTACACTTGTGAAAGATTTAAAACAAAAAGATCATAATATATATTTTGATAGATGGTTCACTTCTATGAAATTAATGATGCGCTTGACAAAAGAGGGATATAGTGCTATTGGAACTTATGTTTCATCACGAAAGTTCTTTCCACCAAAGAGCATGCTAGATATTGAACGTAAACCTAAAGGAAGATCAAAATTTGCATATTGTGATACAAATAGAAATTCTTGCATGTAGTTAGATGGATAAAAAACCAAATCTATTTGCATGTAATATACATGGTATGAAAAAAAATGAAGTCCAAAAGCAAGTTGGCAATGGAAAGAAGATTGGTGTTCCATGCCCAAAAATAGTTGTGCAATAATACGATAACAATAAAGTTGGTTGTGATGTCTTTGATAACATGGTATTGGGGAATGGTTATAGCCTTGAAACAAGTATACATGGCTCGAAATGGTGGCATTCTTTATTTTGGGAATTATTATATTTTGTATTTGCAAATGCATACCTTATTTGGAAAGATTGCTATGGAAAAAGAGTACAAGTAGATATTTGTTCATGGTCAGATTGCAAAAACAACTTGTAAATAATCATTTTGTTGGCTTACATACAAGTAGATCATATTTTGTACTTAAATGATTCTACTTCAAGAGAGCACATGCTAGTTAGAATCAATGATCAGGTAAGCAAATTTTGTGTGGTATGTATCGTATGTGCTAACGATTGCAAGAGGCTTATAAATGCAATAAAGTTAGTGAAAGATATAAGCCTTGTAGCTCAATATGGGGTTGCTCAAAGTGTAACAGAATCTTATGCATCTAGCCATGCCTCAAAAAATATAATGCAATGGCTCATTATGAACATTTGAAAAGTGTAAAAAGGTCATATAATAGACCTAGTCTTCTTTGATATTCAGCTATGGATAAGTTTGAGAGCAGTTCATTACAGGTACTTTTTTTTTTTACTTTTGTATTTCAAATTCATCATGATCTTCTAATATTTATTGATTTTTTATTTTGTGTTTGACAGGAGTTGATGTAGATGATTGAGATTTACCTAGTGATTTCATTATTTGTTGGAGGTTCATATAATGGACTATTTCATGTTTATGTATTGAAGCATACATATGCTATATTAACATTGAGTCTTTCATATGATGGATTTCATGTTTTGGAGTAACTATCAATATGTGTATGTGTACAGATGTATGCTCAATGCAACAATTTTGATATATACAATTGTGTGCTCAATATTTGGTGATGTTGGTCTTGAATTCTTTTAAGGTCTTTTTTTGTTGTATGAATGTTTTTGCATTGAATTACTTTAGAAAGGAACTACGAGGATGAATTTGGTGAAGCCAATGTCAATGCTTTGTGGAGCATCTCGCTATTATGCTCAGAGATGTTTGCACATCTTTTGTTTGCATTGCAAGAATGGTATTATTGTTGAATGTAGTTTTTTTAATTACAAGCACTTTTATTAAACCATTTTTATGTAAAATATATATTTATTTACAAATATTTTGTTATATTTGCAGGTATGATATTTCTATTATTGGTATTTGTTTTTATTATCGGCATTTATATTTATTTGCAAATATTTTGGTTGTGTGCACAAATGTGTGTGTGAATGTATGTGCATGCATGTGTGTGTGCAAAAATATATGTGTATGCTAGTGTGTATGTATGTGTGTAAGTGTGTGTGTGTGTGTGTGTGTGTGCACGCGCGCGTGCGTGCGTGTGTGTGTGTGTGTGTGTGTGTGTGTGTGTGTGTGTGTGTGTGTGTGTGTGTGTGTGTGTGTGTGTGTGTGTGTGTGTGTGTGTGCAAGTATATATGTGTGTGCGCTGCTATGTGCATGCACAGATGCATATACACCTGCACATTTCTCCACCTCGACACATGTGGGTGTGCATGCAAAATGTGTATGTAAATGTGTGTGCATGTATGTAAATGTGTATGTGTGTGTGTGCTGGTATGTGCATGCACATTTGCATTGACAACAAATGTGCAGATGTGCATGCACATACCAGCACACACACATACATGTGCATGCACATACCAATACACACACATACTCGTACACACATACACACTTGCACACACACATACATATGTGCGCACATACGGTGTGTATGTGTGTGTGTGTGCAAGTATGTGTGTGCAAGTGTGTGTGTGCTGGTATGGGCATGCACACCTGCACATTTGTTGAGTTGGGCAAATGTGCAGGTGTGCATGCACATACCAGTGTACACATGTGCGCGCACACACACATACATATGTATGCACATATGATGTGTATGTGTGTGTGCTGGTATGTGCATGTAGAGGTGCATGCACACCTCCATATTTGTCCAGCTCCCTACACTGTACACATTTGTCAAGCTTGAAAAATGTGAAGGTGTGCATGCACATACCAACACATGCACATACCAACACATGCACACATAGATATATATGTATGCACATATGTGTGTGATTGCATGTGTATGTGTGTGTTGGTA